>JACTOM010000022.1:1530048-1665133 GCA_015832385.1 Elymnias hypermnestra
CATCAGTTTCATTAATCACCCTTTCAATCAATATCTTTGCATACAATTTGCCGACGACACTAAGAAGGCTGATACCGCGGTAATTTTTGCACTCCTGCTGTGACCCTTTTCCTTTATATAGAGGGACAATTACGGCCTTGCTCCAATCTCTTGGGACTTGACCTTTCTCCCAGCATATATTGAAAAGGCAGTACAGCTGAGCTACCACAATCCCGCGGCCAGCCTTCAGCATCTCGACTGACACTCTGTCATACCCAGCAGCCTTACCTGATTTCATACCTTTTATCGCTTTCATGATGTCATCCATACTAATCTCGCTATCACTTGTCTTACATTCATTGCTATCCGCAGAGGCCATATTTACCTCTGCTTCATTTCTTTCAAACAAACTTTCAAAATGATCCTTCCATCTCTTCAATATCCATTCTTCTCCTTTTATTAAACTTCCATCTAAACTTCTGATTTTACAAAGCTCCGAGGAAGTAGATCTCCCTCGGGCAAATTGTATTGATTTCCAGAAAAACTTTTTGTTTGACTGAAAATCATCAGAAAGTCTCCTATCATACATATCACTGTATTCTTCTTTTTTCTTTCTTACAGCTTCTTTCACGATTACTTTCACCCTTTTGTATTCCATTCTTGCCTTTTTTACGTCATCATTCGTTGCCTTTTGCATTCGTTGGTTCGCTTTTGTAGCCAACCAATCGGACCAAGCTTTCTTCTTTTCACACACAGCTGCTTGAACATTTTTGTCCATCGTGATATATCCTTATAAATATTATTAAGCACAAGAGTTTTGTTTGGTCTATGGACAGCACTAATTACAGAAACTACTGGTTCTAATTCAGCAATTATTTTAGTGTTGAATAGCCCATATAAAGTCAACTAAGATTGTTTCAAACTCTGCTCAGGGCGTGAAGGAACAGAGATTGTATTTCGTTCTTTAATATCACTATGAGTTTTACATTCAATATAACGTGAGAAAAAAGCTGACGATTCAAAATAGCTACGCTTGAATTTGAATCTGCAATTTTTGAATTTCATAAACTACTTTTTGCTGAAGTAAGAGTTTTTTCCTGATGCTTGACGATTGTAATAATGTACAGCCCTGAATCAGATGGAGGCCCGATAAAAACAGATTTATATTAAGATATCCAAGTAAATCCGATGTCGAGCCTCAACAGTTTGAACAAGGCACGGAAACGCTTAGAGATAAAACCCTTTGGCTTTCACAATATAAATATGCCTGGAGTGTGCCATCGTGACAACTGACTAAGCGGTAGGCGTCCCACGCCATTATACTTTACTGTTTAGACCTCTATTTACTGAAGGAGATAACACATTGTGAATAAGTAAAATATTCATTCAACATTCCTAATACGGAATGCTCAAGATGCCCTTTTCTCTTTCCTTTGTCCATACATACTTACCAGGCAAATTAATCTATTAACAGATTTGATTTCACATGAAAAATAAATAGATGCTGTGCCCAATATCTCTAAATTTATGATTCAGGCACATGCATAATAAGCCAGTGTACAATAAAATAAACTTAAATATAACCGAAAAAAAGGACAAAAGGTCTTATCGATCAGTATCTCCTTAGTATATTCCAGACGACCTTGGGTAAGAAAAGCTGAAGGTTATGGAGGAAGGGAAACTAGATACTAATTCAAACATCACAATAAATATGTAAACAGATGATAATGTTAAGCATTCTGATTATATAACAACGTAATAGAGATTTAGAGAGGAGAAAAACTTTATTGCACTCAAAAAATATCTTGAAACTGAAATAATTGTAACTACATACACCATACTACAAGCGTGTAAAGGTCTTATTGCCATTAGCAATATCTACTAGGCAATTTTTGTATGCGTAGATGCTGAATGTACATACATAATATTACGCCTTATTCCCATAGGGGTAGGCAGAGACCACGACTTTCCACTTGCCACGATCCTTACATATCTCCTTCACTTATTTCATTCTCATTAAACCTTTCATACAAGTTCGTTGCTTTAGAGTACTTTTGCCCTAACCCTAATTTAAAATGTCCTGGATTTGGTCCCGGAACGTTCGCTTTGGTCTTCCCCTTCCAACCTACCCATTCACTCTTAATTCATAAATCCTTTCTGTCAGTCTCCTTTCATTCATTCTCTCTACATGCCCAAACCATCTAAGCATACCTTTCTCATTTTTAGTCACTACATCTTCTTTTATATCAAAACATTCTTTTATCACACTATTTTTTACTTTTTCACTTAGTTTCAATCCACGCATACTTCTCAACGCTTTTATCTATACTCATCCATTTTATTTTACTTTCATGTTTCTTCTGTCATGCTGAATGTACTATACTTAAATTAAACAAGAATAGTTATTTCACTTTAAAACAAGCGAATGGTTATACAATGAGGTCCTATTTTAAATTTTGTTAATAGCTATGTCTTCGGGCAGAGGACTTCGTCAAAGTTCTTTCATATTTCCCAGATAGTGTTCTAGGTTGATATACTATGAGTGTGTAGTTTATTAAAATATACATTCATTGATATGATATATGTGCGTGTTTGTATTTTAATGGAGTTGTCTAAACCGATAGACCTCCACTTTCATAATGATTTCCATAAGTCTCGCTTCCAGCGGCTTATATTCCGAATACTATCAACCTTTTGCCTTTTATCATTACTTTCTTGAGAAAATCACTGTACAAGCCAGAAATCCACGTATTCTTAAAACCATCTGTAACACTTTGACTTTTATAATTAAATGAGATCATTTCCTCCAATTATGTGCTTCAAAAATTACCTTTTTACCATCGCAGTGTTACAATCATAATTTCCGGACCTCAAGATATCTTGTAGTTACTACTGTACCAACGAGACGTAAATAAAGGTGTCCGTGTAATCTGAATCATTCTTTCTAATTCGGAAAGTGTGCCAATGGGACGACTTTCATCTAAATCGAAGTTATTTTCGCCTCTGTCAACAAACACGTTCGCGATCGCGTTAAACATATTTTGTTGCTTATTGTTATACAACTAATTTAATTATAGATTTATAGAATAAAGCTATTTATGTTGTAAAGGAGATGGTAAATATTATGAATAAAGCTTTGAAAGGGAAAGGAATGAAAGTGAATGTAAACAAAACGAAAGTTATGGTTTTTTAAAGAGATGAATCTATGATGAATGGCAATATTTTGATAGATGGGGAACAAGTGGAAGAGGTGAAAGAATTTGTATACTTGGGATCTAAATTTACAAAAGATGGAACATCTGAAAGTGATATTGAAAGGAGAGTGAATGCTGGGAATATGGTAAATGGTGCTCTGCACGCCTTTATGAATAGTCAGATGGTGTCTCCAAGGGCCAGACTGGCTGTGCATGCTGGAATGTTGGTGCCAACACTTATGTATGGTAGTGAAAGTTGGGTATGGCAGAAGAATCACAAATGTAAAATAAATGCGATAGAGATGAGAGCGTTGAGAAGTATGAGTGGATTAAAACTGGGTGACATAGTAAGAAATGNTTTCACTACTATACATAAGTGTTGGCACCAACACTCCTGCATGCACTGCCAGTCTGGCCTTTTGAGACACCATCTGGCTATTCATAAAGGCGTGCAGAGCACCATTTACTATATTCCCTGCATTCACTCTCCTTTCAATATCCTCAGATATAATTATAATAAAGATTGCTAATACGAGAGACTATGTTCACTCGATTATTTTACCCTTAAAGTAACTTCGTTATGCATAATATTTTGCACAGTATTTTAACAATTTTAAGTGTTGACATCATATAACTAAATAATTTGCACTATTTTAGAATTATCAGTGTTGATACCTAATAATTTATAATCTAACATGTTTTAATATAACATTGAATATATAATAAGAATATTTATATGAACTTCTCTCATATGTTATTCATTATGTTATTTTTCTTTAACTTTTTTTTGTTACAAAGAAACCTTCAACTTTTTTATACTTTAAAGTACTGAAGTTACGAAATAACCTGTTTTTTATCATTATTTTTTAAATTTTAATATTTGAAGTTACTTACTGGTATTGCATTTAGGCTGCCGAAGCTTTGCTTCTTTCAATACTTCTACAATATATATGTAAGCGTAATCACGTGGATGACATGTTTGATTAAAATAAAGAACGAAATTATTGATGTTAAGCTTCTCTTGTCGCTTCAATGAATATTGATCAGTTATACTACTCTTCTTGCTTTAATAGTATCTGAGTAACGAGTTGTGGTATTGGCCTTACTTATCATCAGCATTCTTGATTAACGGATACACTATAAAAGGTTCTAATAATACAGAACGTAAACTTAGATAACATAAAGTAAGTAGCAGCCCATTAACGTCCCACTGCTGGGCACAGGCCTCCTCACTCATATGAGAGAGGGTTTTATTTAGAAAACATGTTGAACGAATAAATGTTTCCATAATTGTTTCATCAAAGATTAATAACAATAAACATTTTTAACTATTTATGCATAACATGACCTTGACATCCCGCGGAAAACAGGTCGCGATATTTTTTAGTTGAAATTTTAAAAACATTAACTTATAGTTTATTGTCTCCAAATATTTTGCTTATTAATGAATTCGCATATAACAAAATACGGTTTCGTAATCACCTTGTAAATCCAAGGTCAATATTACGTCGCGATAGCATTAATGACTTTACAAAGATGAAAAGAAGATCGTTATTGGCACTTACTGATAAGTTACCCGGTAGATGTTCTTCTGCACGAAATTTTATTTAAATTGGGCAAGACTTTCCAGGTGTTTCATTCCATTCCACGTCAGCAAAATCTATCAAGATGTAAAGTGTATACATTTTAAAATAATATCTTCTTTTACCAATCAGTATCAAATTTATAGATATAATAAGACCATTTATATACAAAAATCTCTTTTCCTACGAAACTTTTGAACTGGTTCTAAGGATTTTTTGTTTATGGTATCAGACTATCTAGGTCCTAAAGTATTAGTCAACCTCTTATCATCATCCTCCAATCTTTTATCACAATGTTAGTAAACTTTTATAACCAATATCCAAATAATCTACTTGATTTGCGTTGTTTTTACATTTCATTATAAAGGATGTTTGTTGCTGACCCTACTATTAACTGTTATACTAAAATCATAATAATATTTACTAAATCTTATAATTATTATGAATTTTTATAGCATTTTTCATTCGGTAAATGGTAGTTATTCCTCAATTTGTCTGTAGACAAATGCCTTGTCTCAAGATCTCTATTCCGTATTATTCTTTGATGTCGAGAGCATTTTGGACCTGCAATTTTTCTGATGTCGTCTTCTCTCTATTTCTTTTGATATCTAGTACCATTCTGTTATTAGTTTTGTCCTTGTTTTTATCTTCTATCTTGTCATATGCCCTCTGTCCACCTCAGTTTTTTATTGTTTGTATGTTGAACACGCATTCTTGAATTCAGTTTTACTTCTTACGTCTTTTAATTTATCTCGATCCTTTCTTTTTAGCTCCTTTTGTACTTTTCCCAATTCCGTATTGACAAAATTTTGTTTGCTAATTGTTTCGTCAATTGCCCACGTTTGACACTCGTATAATAGGCATGTTTTAATGCATATATTAAATAATTTCATTCTTAGTGTCCAGTATATTTTCCAAGTATTTCTCTCTCATATGTCGTAATCAAATAGTTTTTCTATATAAAAACGTGAGTCTAAGAGTCCAAAGTATAAGAAATTATAACATTTGGTACAAAATAAAAGCCCATTTTTTGATAGTAATCACAGGCGAGTATTCTGTATTGATGACCGGTACTGCAATGTTCAGATTGGGGTTCGATAAGGAAAATGGAGTCGATAAAGAGTAACGTTTTAAAATCGGCAACATTATCGATCGGCACTGACCTATTAATGCTATAATTCATCAATATCGTTCATGTCCATCTCGATAATCTTATCTTTTATTAAGTGTCTTATTATTTAACTGCCCCGTTAGTGTAGTAGTTTGTTTGGCTGCAGATAATATTTATTTGACTCAATGTTATGGTGACATATAAATCTTTTAATTATCAATAAATAATAGCAAAAAAAACTACAGCCTGAGATTTAAGGCCACACGACAGAAGAGAATACTTCATCAAGGTGAGGTTCATATTATGAATTACAACTATTCTTCTTTGTATATTCATAAAGCAAAAAAAAGTTTAATAAAAAAACGTAGACAGCGGTCTATTGACATCCCAGTCTTTTAGGATAAAGAGCTACTAGAGCATAAACCACAATGTTGCTGTACTGTGGCTTGGCAGGCTACATATATAAGAACTGCTCCTGGAATACACAAGTTACCTCACTTCTCATTTCTAGCAGAGATGCTGTGCTCGATTCCCGACATGTCAATGTATGGAAATTGCATTTTCAAATTATTCTAAGGTTGTATTTGTAGGAGGCTTTGGTCACCACTTTACAATCAAAAAGCTGCGAAGCCAAAAGTTTGCGTTCTAGTACGATATTGTAAAGAACCTACAAGAGGTAAGATATCTCTTACCAGGTTAGCGCATTGCCAACTTGGACTCTATCATCACATCAGGTGAGGTTATAATCAAGCGCTATAAAGATTGTTTGCCCAGGATTTGAACTCGTAACTTGTAACATGAGTACACTGATAGTACCTTGTTTTTTTATGTTACCTGCAAATCCTGGGAGTAGTTCTGGAGTTGTAAAACCGATTTGCAGCCTATGAGCGATGAGGCCTTTACCCAGCGTTCAGTGTTTAAGTGGCTCTTATTTAACATACTTTTTTATCTACGAAATCTGAATACCTTATTTGTACATCGAGTGCATAAAATACTCCAAGAGCAGGTCTTAAGGTCAGCATGGCATTGTTACTGAAATGGTGCGATTTTATTGCGAATTCTTAATAAAGGATCCATGCATCTTCAAGGCTGGATGAAGTCATTTTACGAAAACACATCGTGAAAGTGTCGGTTGGTGCAAGTGTCAAGCGGAACCGTCTTTTGTTTTATTCAAGAAGTCTTAATCAAAAAGACGCGTGTGCTTTTTTCACCACATGAGTGAAGTAAAATACATATATGTGTTTATATATGTATAATATATACATATGTAACTATAAAATTTCCTCAAATATTAAACGCACTTTAAGAAGTAACTTTTCGTAACGCTCACGTCACGCATTCAAGTCAAGCGTGCGCATAGAAGTTTGACTTTAAAAGCATTGTGTCAATTGTGTCATTGCAAAACATGCCGGGCATTGTATGAGGTAATTTATAAAATGAAGCTAATTTTCTACAAATATTTAAATTTATTATGTTCGCAGTAAGTATATAATGTCTCGCTTTGTACCTTCAGTGCCTTATATTTCCCCCTCAATATTCGTTTGTCTAGACCATGGTGCGTAAAGAAGTTTTACTTCAAAAAGTATACGTCTATCAGTACACTTCTTTGGCTTATATTTTATTAAATTTTATACTATCATTTTATATTAAGTACATCTTATAAGTATATTGTCGTAATTCTCTATAAGTGTGACTCAGTAAAGTAAAAGACATATACACGTACTCTGCTTTATACCACACCTCGCGTAACAAAGCTTCACTTCAAAAAGCAATCTAATTTTATTTTTGGAAAATTAGCGTTTTACTGTCTTCTCACTTGATGGTTATTGTCTAAGCTGGAAGCATTCTGACCTAATAAAAGGTTATGTGTTATGGTTTCGCCACAGCTAAATTTTATCCAGTCCAGATTTAGACAATTATATTATAATATTTAGATTAGAATCAAAGCTCGGGTCGCTGCTAGCAAAACGAGTACTACCGAGACCGCTATATATAAAATCGCAAACGCTTAAGTTTATGCCATGCACCACATCATACTCGAAGTCGTGGTTTGAATTGTGTCACCGATAGATTTATGATACCACACGCCACGTTGAAGGCAAGGGACTTTTATGGTGAAACTTCACAATAACTCTTTAATGACTCACTTAAACGTTGTTAGAGTTATAACTGTAACTTACGTAATGGATGTAGGCTTCAATTCAAGTTTATAAGCTATATAACTTGATTATTCTTGACCACCTATCTGTTTTGACTTACTTCCTAGACAAGTGGTCTACTCGAGCTATATCGATATCAGGGAATCGATATCTCGTTGATAAGATAATATTACGTCCACTTTAAACATGCAAATATGTACGCATTGTAATACGTTACGTAATTTTTTTATATCAGTATTTTTTGGGCATTTCAATTATACGTAATGTATATTGTTGCTGAGAGGTGTTAGTGATCATTATTATTATTATGTTTTCTAGATTACTATTCTTCTAAATCATCTAGTCTACTTAATTAAGAAAGTTTACAAAGACGGTACAGCGGGTGTTCGACAGGGATGTATCTTATCTCCCCTCCTATTGATCATTTACACCGATTACAAAATGCGGATAATTCTAGAAAATTGGGACAAAGGTGTGTCAATTGGCGATCGGTTGATATCAAACCTGAGATATGCACATGACCATACTTTACTCACAACCACTCAAACAGATTTAGAGGAAGATCTTCTGCTTCTGAAAACGATTTGTTTCCATTTCAGCCTTACAATAAATAAACCGCAACAAAATGAAAATGATGGTCGTGGATCGTAAGACCAACAATCAACCTGAATTAAGGGAGATTGTGCATTGTAAAATACCCAGAACTACACCTACCTGGGATCCACAATCACATACGAATTCTAAGAATGTTTGGTCATGTCACCCAAGAGTCAGACAGGCATAATAAAAACGTCCACAAAGTGGTCCTTGATGGAATGTACAAGAAATGCTACCAATAGATAGATGTGGGAATCTCGCAAAAGCAACCACTATGTCAGGAGGGCATGAATAAGAAGAAGAAGATTTTTTCGAGTGGGGAGTTATATAAAGGGGTATATGTAATGGTAGCGCAAGAGAGTGATACGTTTGATATGTGGCACGAGAAATGTATAGCGTGAGATATAATTTTGAAGAATCGGAAAGTAATATCACTTAATAGAGCCTTCAGTACAGGTTAGCGCTTGACTGTAATCTCAACTGATGGTAAGTGTTAATACAGTCTAAAATGGAAGTATGTTGATCTGTAAGGGATATTTTACCTCTATATAATTAACCTCCTCATTGGTCTTGTGGTTAGCATGTCGACTACAGACATGAGGTCCTGGGTTCGAGTCGGGACAATTCAAAAATCAATATTGAGTTTTCGAAGTTGGGAAGATGGCGGTGTGCTCTACCTCTGTGCCTCGGAGAGCACGTTAAGCCGTCGGTCCTGCGCCTAATCTCTCTCCGGTCGTGTCGGATTCCCGTCACATAGGAGAGTGAAGGAATAGAGAGCGTCGTGGATCTATGCTCTAAAAACCCTCGCTCCTCGGAGTATGGAGGCCTGTACTCAGCAGTGGGACGTTAATGGGCTGCTACTTACCTTTTTCTTTTTTATAATTAACTGTAAAAAGTTCTAAAGATGTGACTAACATAATTAAATACTTTATTAAAAGGCCTATAATTAAATATCGTACTATAATTTGAAGGATTGCTATTAAAAAAGCGTGGGTAGAAAGGTATTACTTATATTGGAATGATAGGGGTAAAAAGGGCAAGGCAAGGTCTTTATGCTTATATAGTTAAATTTCAACTGCACAGACGTTTTGATCATTCTCAGGGATATAAAAAAAAAAAATAGTGAAATATAGTTTCTAACTTATACTAAAATGTTCTTTTCTTTCAGGTACGAATTTTGCTGCTACACTTTTTAATTTTGACGAAGATTAATGTGAGTAAGAGCTTTAATATAATGTCAATTTTAAAAATGAATATTTTATTTATTTATATATACATATATACTTTAGCAAATATAAAGCATTAGGTTACCGTAGTAATAAGATATACTATATCATCACTTAGCATAAGGTGAAGTCACTAGCAAGCTGTTAACAGAAAAAGATTAGTGAATACATATAATAGCACCTATCTTATAAATTTAAATGGAAAATAGGTTATTTCAATCTTAAAACGTTCTTTAAATATATAAAATAGTATTAAACACAAACACCTTATAGTATTCATCAAAAGTGCATCAAAATTGATTTAGTAAAAGTCATTAATTGTATTTGAGTAAATCATAAATTAGATTTGGTCTTGACCTTTTTTAAATCGGATTAAATCACATTAACTTATCAAAATTCTAGGATGTCTTTGTAAGAAGCCAATATAGACATTGAACTTTAAAAATAATAGTATTTATTGTATTTAAATACATAAATTAAGACAGGGATGTGTTGCGTCACCCATGGCTGGCCGTCAACCTATTCATGGATAAATGTTTGACAGATTTAAAAGAAAGTATGTATGGGTTAAGAATGAATGAATTACTCATCAAATGAGCTACAGAAGATGCCAAATATTATGAATGAAGCTTTGAAAGGGAAAGGAATGAAGGTGAATGTAAATAAAACGAAAGTTATGCTTTTTGAAATAGATGAATCTATGATGAATGGCAATATTTTGATAGATGGGGAACAAGTGGAAGAGGTGAAAGAACTTGTTTACTTGGGATCTGAATTTACAAAAAACGGAACATGTAAAAGTGTTATTGAAAGGAGAGTAAATGCAGGGAATATGGTAAATGATGCTCTGCACGCCTTTATGAATAGTCAGGTGGTGCCTCCAAGGGCCAGACTGGCGGTGCATACTGGAGTGTTGGTGCCAACACTTATGTATGGTAGTGAAAGTTGGGTATGGCAGAAGAATCGCAAAAGTAAAATAAATGCGGTAGAGATGAGAGCGTTGAGAAGCATGAGTGGATTAAAACTGAGTGACAGAGTAAGAAATAGTGTGATAAGAGAACGTTGTGGTATAAAAGAAGACGTAGTGACTAAAATTGAGAAAGGTATGCTTAGATGGTTTGGGCATGTAGAGAGAATGAATGAAAGGAGACTGACAAAAAGGATTTATGAGTCAAGAGTGAATGCGAAAGTTGGAAGGGGAAGACCAAGGCGAACGTTCCTGGACCAAATCCAGGACATTTTAAATAACGGTCAGGTTAAGAGTACTCTAAACCGACGAACTTGTATGAAAGGTTTAATGAGAATGAAAGAAGCGAAGGAGATATGCAAGGATCGTGGCAAGTGGAAGGATGTTGTCTCTGCCTACCACGAAGGAAATGAGGCGTGATGATATGTATGTATGTATGTAATTAATACGCTATGATGATCCAAAGCTTATTCAGTCACACATTCTTGATATTACCGCACTGCACGTTACTAAAAGATAAAATGTATGTAGGGAGTTATTCTTAAAACATAGATTAATACTTTACTTAGACTCTCTTGTAAATCTATAAAAGGGATAAAGCAGCGTTTCCAATGAAAGCTCCCAAGTGTCCCATGCGCTTTAGTTACCGTTATATTTCAAAAAAATTACACAAAACGTTGATAAATTATATACATAAATCATCCTCAAGAATTGCTCTATCTGCTGGAGAAACCTCCATAAACATCCGTTTTGTAGTTTATGATTTTATTGCGAACAAACTTATACTTGTGGCGTAGGGCTTTGTTTTATAAAGTGTAAAAACGTTTAGTCTAAAAGCTCTTTTATTATTGTCCTTACAATAAGATTACATTACCTAGAAGATATCCTGACGAAACTTGTATTTCCTGGGGCCAATTCTACGGTATACAAAGCCTGCCAGCCTGCAATAGAGCAGCGTGGTGGGTCTAGGCTTAAAGTAGAAAAAATCTTTTTATAATCAGTTTTAAGAGACCTAAATCCAGTTGTGTCCCGAAGGCCTTGCTTGTGCTATGGTACGAATACTTGCTTCGTTAGCAAAGGCTAAGAATTCGATTAAATAGGCTCAGGGAATAGCATTTTCTAATTTATCTAAGTCTAAATCGGTAGAAGGTATTTACCATCATGTGAGTTTACTATCAAGCGCAGACTTGTCCGTGATAATAATAATAATAATAATACTCGTTTTTTTACACATTAAAAGTAATAGAATAACAAATTATGATCATAAGATTTGCAGAGGAATATGTACAAAAAAGGCGGTCTTATCATTAATCAGTTATTTCTTCTAGACAAGCTTAAGGAAATAGAGTACGTATACAATACTATATATAATCATTTTCAATATTTAACGATTTTTATTATATACCAATATGTACCAACTGCCTCATTGGTCTATTGGTTAGCATGTTCGACTACAGACATGAGGTCCTGGGTTCGAGTCCCAGGTCGGGCCAATTCGAAATCGATATTGAGTATTCCATTAAGATTTTCTCAATAGTTGCCCGAAGTTGGGAAGTTGGCGGTGTGATCCACCAACGTGCCTCGGAGAGCACGTTAAGCCGTCGGTCCTGCGCCCGATCTCTCTCCGGTCGGGTTGGATTACCGTCACATCGGACCATGAGAGTGAAGGAATAGAGAGTGCACTTGTGTACTATGCCTGCCAATCCGCAGTGGAGCAGCGTGGTGGGTCTATGCTCTAAAAAAACCCTTTCTCATATGAGGGAGGAGGCCTGTGCCCAGCAGTGGGACGTTAATGGGCTGCTACTTACTTTTTTTTTACCAATATGTATTTTAAAGTAGCGAGCTTGTATTTAAGTTATCTGAACTTTCGCCGAATTTGTTAGGCTATATTAAAGAGTTAGTGTTTCTAGACTTTCTTTTCTTTATAAGTAATTGAAATTTCAAGATAATATTTAGTGGATTAGCTACGCCATGAAACATCCGGAGAGCGATTGGCCACGAATTCCGAATTCTAAACGCCATGGTGCTCTATTGAATACAATAACACAGGGGTTGGCAACCTTTATCCCCTGCTCCTATTGATCACAATCCCACGTAAGCTACTTCTATAATTAGGATACCCAACACTAAATTTATCTAACTGCAGAATTAAAACCGAGGCAACGCCATTTTTAGCCAATATATTATATAATCACTTTTAGATTAAATGACTTAAATAGTTTTGTTTTAATATTTGAAGTGAAAATGAGAGTTTTGTTTAACTGATGGAAGGCGTGATTAGCGCCACAAAGATGCGCAGCGTTTTTACGCTAATTCGTTTGAAGGTTAGGTAGTTTCAATATTTACAATTAGCATGTGGCCTTTTAATTTGCCACTCTTCATTTAACAAATCAATATACTATTTTCCATAAAATATTAATATTTCATAAATACTCTTTTCTCAATTTTAAATTCAAAAACAAAATATCATTAATAATATCTCAAATTGATAAAAATAAGTGGCATTTTTCGACATTTGAGTTTTCAATAAATTATTTGTATTCAGCGACACTTAATATTTTAATGACAATTAAATTTATTAAATTACTAACATATCTTTCCAGTTCCCTCCCTCTAAGTCTCGAAACTAACGTTTTAGATTTGAATATACATAAAAAGGATTTATAAATTAGTTTACCAAATTAGTTTCTCTTCTGGCATGTGTATTTTGTACGCACGCACTTTTAATTTTATTATTTACTTATTTATTAAAAGATTTTTTAAATCGGAACAGCAGTTCATGCGATTAGGGCAATTAGATTTTTAGATCTTTTATCTCAAAAGAAAATATTTAACTGCATATGAAATAAAAAATACATACATAGCATCACGCCTCATTCACGGTTAGGCAGAGACAATATCCTTCCACTTGCCACGATCCTTGCAAATCTCCGTCGCTACTTTCATTCGCATTAAATCCTTCGTACAAGTTCGTCGGTTTAGAGTACTCTTGACTTGGTCCTGATTTAAAATGTCCTGGATTTGATCCAGGAACGTTCGCCTTGGTCTTCCCCTTCCATCTTTCGCATTCGCTCTTGACTCATAAATCCTTTTTATCAGTCTCCTTTCATTCATTCTCTCTACATGCCCAAACCATCTAAGCATACCTTTCTCAATTTTAGTCACTACATCTTCTTTGATACCACAACGTTCTGTTATCACACCATTTTCTACTATGTCACCCAGTTTTAATCCACTCATACTTCTCAACGCTCTCATCTCTATCGCATTTATTTTACATTTGTGATTCTTCTGCCATACCCAACTTTCACTACCATACATAAGTGTTGGCACCAACATTCCAGCATGCACAGCCAGTTTGGCCCTTGGAGACACCATCTGACTATTCATAAAGGCGTGCAGAGCACCATTTACCATATTCCCTGCATTCACTCTCCTTTCAATATCACTTTCACATGTTCCATCTTTTGTAAAATCAGACCCCAAGTATACAAGTTCTTTCACCTCTTCCACTTGTGCCCCATCTATTAAAATATTGCCATTCATCATAGACTCATCTCTCTCCTTTCCCTTTCAAAGCTTCATTCATAATATTTACCATCTCCTGAAGCTCATGAGCGGATGACGCAAGTAGTACTTCATCATCAGCGTAGAGTAAACATCTGATGAGTAATTCATTCATTCTTAACCCACACATACTTTCTTTTAAATCAGTTATCCATAAATAGGTTGAACAGCCATGGTGACGCAACACATCCCTCGAACACCTCTTTTGACAGGAAACCAGTCAAAATACAATACATATAATAAAAATATCTACACTACATTAATACAACTGCGAAAACTAAACTAACACTTTCATTGCTGAGCTAGTTTTAGCTTATGTTGTATAAATTGCGGAACATTTTTAAAAAATACCTTATTTATTAAGTGCGCATAGAAACTTGATTATTTTCCTCAAACGTAGATGGTTTCTCGTAATTCTTTCTATTGTGAATACCAAACTTTCATACAGTGATAATATATAGATGGTACGCATTCAAAGTGTCCACTTATTTAAGGCAATGCTTTAGTAGCATATTTTAAAATTTCATCAAACAAACTCTTCATCATTATTATCTTAGTAGAGGTGTTACTTTTAACATTAAGTATGCGCTTAAAACTGTATTACTGTCAACGCGGAAAAGGTTGGCGACACCTGCCTTATTGCCATGGAGACTCTTCGACCGTAACATTTTTATTTAACTTTGTAACAACACTCTGTTGCATCTGAATCAATATGTTGCATAGTTTGAATAAAGACAATAGACTATAGTCTCTCTATTGACAGCAGGTGCAAGCCACAACAGTGGGAGTTACTAACCCAACTATAAGTTACGGATTCGATTCTAGGCGGAAGATTTTTGTTTAATTCAAATATCATAACTCTAGATAGATATGCTTTATTGGAAAATTATTTAGACCCGCAGAGTATATATGTCGGAGAATAAGAGAGAAAGGAAGCATAAAGCATAGAGGCGTAGGGTTCTCCGCCGACATCGTCATTAATAGCATCCATAATATCCATTTCGATACTGTGGGCGTTGATGGGTAATGTTGGTGCAATCAAACTTTTTATTAATTAACTCAGATTATAATGTTCAATCACTTAATGTTCCCGATCAATTTCCACGAACTCATTAATAATAATAGCTAGGAACGCGACAGTTTGAAAAGTCGACCGCACCGGCGGGCGCTCGCCCGAGAACTACCGAGAGACGAGCCGGACTGACACTTATCGTCTCTGCCCCACGCCGATAGACAAATGGAGCCAGCGTTCCACAGACTATTGCCCTCCGACATATATTTAAAATTGATTCATTACGTATTTGAGTACTCCGACTAATGGGAGAGAACTTACCCAAATCAGATTAAGAGATTTTAATTGCACTTTTAAGAATACTTCTGCGGACCTTGATTTTTATTTAACCCAAAAGGTTAGGACAGTCTAGAGCCTTAGCATTCAAACTGATCCAGGTGGACACCCTGGGGTCTACGTAGGACACGACGAGGTCTACGTTGGCAAGAAAAAAATAGTAAGGTAAGGAATTGGATTAAGAGATTTGGGGCAAGATAGAATCTTTAACAGCACTTCTAAGAGGACTTTTGATGACATTGATGTTTATTTAACTCAAAAAGTTAGGACAATCTAGAACCTTAGCATTGAAAGTGATCCAGGTGGACACCCGGGGAACTACGTTGGCGTGAAAAAAAATGGCAAGATAGAATCTTTAATACCACTTCTAAGAGGACCACTGGGATCATTGATGTTTATTTAATCCAAAAGATTAGGACAGTCGAGAGACTTAGTATCCTAAGTTCAAGATCCTGGTGGATACCCGGGAAGTATACGAAAGACACGGCGAGGTCTACGTTGGCATGAAAAAAATGGTAAGCTCAGTAGTCCATTAACGCCTCATTGTTGGGCACAGGCATCCTCACCCATAGGAGAGATGCTAAAAAAATGGAAGTCCACGAAATTGTATCTACTTCCGATAGTGAAAGACCCAAATATAGGCTCTCAACTTCATCTCTCAATGTAAGCAGGTAAAATATTTCAAAGCTCAGCGTCTGTTGCAAAAGCTTGCATATTATATATCCAGGATAACACAAGTTGCCATAGTTAGAATAAATCTTTACATTTTTTTCGAGTTTTGGTTCCCAAAACCACCAGGGAACCAGCGAAATTATAAAAATGTTCTATGAGAAAATCGTCTAGGCATCTATGGTCTAGAGTGTTGTGACCAAGGGCTCAGTTAATCAGCATCTAACCTTTTTTCGGGAGGTTTAAATATTGAAATATTCGAAATGCCTTTCATAGCCTGTTATATAAGCAGTTTTTGTCGAATTTGGAAATAGGGATTGCTATAAGCACCGGAAGAAGTATAGACCGCCATCCGGAAGTGTGAGACTCGATTGCTGTACCAGTTCTGTGTGTGTTCTCATTCTGGTAGTGGGGTCAGGTGTTCGCTGATGCTTTCGGTTCTAGTACCTTTATATGAATCTTAATCAAAGCTTCAATTCTTGCAAAACAAATGGGCAAAGAGTAGCATCCGCCGTAAATTCTCTTTTCGATGTTAATAATGACGATGTTATTATGGGTAGTTTGACCAATATTCATTAACAATGATACGCTTATATTAAAAATTGCATCTTCTTCTTCCTTCTATACCGTATAACTAAACTCCGACCCTAAGACTTCGTTGACAATGAAGTAGTAGTTGTATATAGTGTTGCGTACATTTTAATGCCTGCCAATCCGCAGTAGAGCAGCGTGGTGGGTCTATGCTCTAAAAACCCTCTCTCATATGAGCGAGGAGGCCTGTGCCCAGCAGTGGGACTTTAATGGGCTGTTACTTACTTACTTTACTTACATTTTAATGGTCTTACCTTTTTTATAGCTTCGCTGTCAATACTTGCTTCACTAGCAAAGGTCTTAGGTTCAATTGCTAATAGATCAAGTTTAGAAAATTGCTTTTTCTAATTTGTCTGAACTTCGACGTATAGAAGACTTCGAAGATCACTGCATTTGGAGGTAGTTTCAAATTAACTTTCGCTGAAATTTGGAATGTTATCCCAACCCCAGTGCAAAATAGCAAGTTAATTATTTATCTTTAAATTTAAACTAAAAAAAACTATTATTAGACCCACAAAAAGCTAGTCAAAAGTAAGCCTGAGAAATCCATAAAAGCTCATGCTGGTGCATTTTAAATTTTGTTTATTTTATTTTTATCTGTAGTTAGTTTAGTTATTGTATTTTAATTATTATCTCAATTTCACTTAAAGGCTTTAGTTTATATGATTAATGTGTAACATAAGTTAGTGTGATAGTAGCTGGATGTAAAATAAGATTATTAGGCCTTTAGTGCCTGAAGACTAAAGTCTTCGAACAGTGCGTGTTGACAGTGCTTACCTACAGATCGGAAACGTGATCGCTGACTATGGGCCTCATTCGGAAGCTCAGAATCACTCAGCGTGCGATGGAGAGGGCTATGCTCGTAGTTTCTCTACGCGATCAAACCAGAAATGAGGAGATCCGTAGCAGAACCAAAGTCACTGACATAGCCCTACGAATGTGTGTAATAACCTGAAGTGGCAATGGGCGGGACACATAGTCCGACGAACCGATGGACGTTGGGGCCGTAAGGTGCTGGAATGGCGACCCCGCACCGGACGATGCAGTGTAGGAAGACCCCCCACAAGGTTGACCGACGATATAAGGAGGGTCGCCGGTACCCGCTGGAGCCAGGCGGCGCAAGATCGGGCCTTGTGGGTATCATTTCGTGAGACATATGTCCAGCAATGGACGTCCATTGGTTGAAGTGACGACGACGAGGCCGTTGCTGTTTTTGTTTATTCATTTCATTCATTTTTTTTGATTTTATTTTATTCCTTAGGGATTGCCTCAAAATCAGCACTGTATAGTGTTAATTACGAAAGCATCTTCATCCCTTTTAGGATATTTTTTGTTATCACACAATATACTTTAAGGGCACCTTTTCGTTTTTCCCAAATGAACGATTATTAATTTATTGATTTGTGTTCCTGTACGATTCTGTGTAGAAAACTGAAGAACTAAGTTACCTTTTATCAGGTACAGTATAGTAGCATTAACCAACAATAAAAAAGTTCGCAAACCACTGTAATGTTGAGACCGGATGCTAAATATTACTTGAACAACACCAATAAGTCAATTTACAACTTCCAAGGCGATTGTTTTATTAAATTTTGTACGTCAAGGTCTACGACGTTTATAAAATATTGTAGACATTAATTAAAAAAATTATGTACAATTAAATAATTTTACGCAAAATTACATTATTTTGTACGAAAATTATATCTTAACGTCTATGGAAAATTGTAATTTATATAGCGATTACTTTAAATGCTGTATAACATGAAGTGAGGATTGTTTAGTTATTGTACTTTTATGAATCCTTAAGATAGGATCATTTAGCCATTCTACTCTCATGAATCCTTTCGATCGGATTCTTTTGCTTTTCTACTCTTATGAATTCGTAAGATGGGATTATTTTGCTATTTTACTGTTATGAATTCTTCAGATAGGATCATTTAGCCATTCTACTCTCATGAATCCTTTAGATCGGATTCTTTTGCTATTCTACTCTTATGAAATCTTAAGATAGGATCATTTAGCCATTCTACTCTCATGAATCCTTTAGATCGGATTCTTTTGCCATTCTACTCTCATGAATCCTTTCGATCGGATTCTTTTGTGATTTTACTCTTATGAATCCCTAAGATATTTACATAGTCTTGCGGAATTTACAAAAAGTTAACTGAAAAATTTAAACAATCTTTGAATTATTATAGGATTCTTCCTAGATAATTAATAATGAAATAACAGGTAACTATTTTAAGATCGCCTAATTTGGAAAGCTGTTACGTGTTTTTGCTACTTAACATTTTTATGCAAAATGTTTTTTTTATTTCACTCAAGTCACCACTTGTATGTAGTAATAGAATAGATAAGATATTACGGTAAAAAAATCAATCATCCAACAGGTTCTACAAATACATTTTCCTAGAAAGACGCATACACTTTTATACAGAACTATCCAAAGCTTTTGATTTACTAAGTACTTGATTTCATCAGCTACAGTCAAACAATTAAACAAATTTTCGAAGGTTTCGATAGCACAATAGTGCTTCAGTAGCAAAGGTGCCGAGTTTAATTCCCGGTAGGGCAATTTATAAAATTGCGTTTTCTAACTAAGCAATGAAAAACGTTCCCAACCGTGATATAAGAAGTTTCACTTCAAAAAACTAAAAGATCGGACATAAATAATAACCAAATCTACTGTCAATATATTTACAAGTACTTTAGCCATTCGTAAAACCGACATTAACTAAATGACAGTAAAAAATTAACGATAATCCTTCAACCGATATGTCATCGCACAAAATCGGACAGCGGAATCACAATACGAGACATTTGTTAAATATGACAAATTCATTGTCATATTTATCTATAGCCTTAAGTGGTATGCCATCGTTATTCGGAAAGCGTTCGTGTGCTTGTGAGAAAATTTGCATAACATCACCGATATGTTATTTGTAGTCATCGTTTAAAATATTTAAATTTTATCGTGATTCAGTCACATTATGTCATTTGCGATGTTCCGCGGAAAAACGGCTGTTTTTTTAAAATACAAACCTGATATTCGTTATCTCTAATCTCACTCACTCACTTCCACCGATGGATGCCCACTACTGGTCTCACCTAATGATACCCACTGTGCCCGATCTTGTGCCGCCTGGCTCTAGCGGCTACCGGCGACCCTCCTTATCTCGTCGGTCAATCTTGGGGATTTTCCAGTACTTCGGGCCCCAATGTCCACGCTTTCTCAATTGTTGTGTATCCACGCTTGTTGTTGTCCATCTCATTTCTGATTTGATTGCGTAAAGAAACTCCAAGCACATCCCTCTCCATCGCACGCTTTGTGACTTTGTGCTTTAGAATCAGGCCCATATTTAGCGACCACGTTTCCGATCCGTAGGTGATCACTGGCAACACGCACTGTTCAAAGACTTTGGTCTTCTGGCGCTAAGGGATATTGGACGAAAAGATCTTACGTAGCTCTCTCTATATATAATGCTGCATGTAAACTACTGCGTATATCTCAATTCTTCCGCTTCATCATGTTTAAAAATTTAACATTCAAGTAAGTTTCTACAGCACTTTTACATCGTCATGTTTTTCCATGATGATGACATTAAAGACGATGGCTTACAAGCTAAAGTTACGAGGGCTCCATCTTGTCTTTTTCTTAAATGCCCACTAAAAACTCAGTCGGGTGTCCCTTTTTAATCATCATTACAATATAATTTTTAATTTATTCTACATTGATTATAGTTTCAATTCATTCACTCTCACGTTTTTTATCTTCTAAGCAGTCTTTCTAATTATAGAACGCTTTCTCAATTCGCTTTCTTTTAATAAAATATTTAAATTTCGATAGTGACATCTTTGTAACTGCTTCTGGAAGTTTGTTATAGAAACGTATACAATGAATTGTCGATTTTATGCAGCCAGCAGATTTTATAACAATTTTATTTTTATTACTCAAGTTATTTTTATTTTGATTGGCTACAAATACTTGATTCCTTGTGTGTAATTGCCACTACCTGAAAACATAAAGAAGTTACAAGTTTAAAAGACATCACAATGTGAAAACAACATGAAGCATTTAATGATGTTACAATATTGGGTGACTTTTAAAGTTTTTATTAATGAAAACTAACTTCAAGCTAATCTCCTGAACAATTGTATCCTTTTTTATTTGACTTTCTCGATAAAGACCAACGAATTATGGTCAGAATCCATTCGTTTGTGTCCGTCGAAAAATATAACTGCCATTCAAATTCCTGCTGACTAGCAGTCAACTTTCTTCTCTAATTTCTCAACAAATTGCTTATAAACAAACAAGATCTCTTGCTGTTTGTAATTTAGGTCTTAAACCTAAACACTTTTCAAGTGAAACTTCATAATTCAATTATTGAACCACAATTGAAACTCACAATTTAAAGCCGCGTCATTTATCACTCACGTTTTGTTACACGATTATATATCGTCCTTATTGCTATTTATAAGTTTGTTTTCGTAAACTTATTTATTTTTAAATAGTTTCACTTTTATCACTTGTGCTACACGCGTATTGTTTATGTTTATAATTATACTCTCCTGACCCAATAAAGCTCCAGCGTGTGCGTAGATACAGGCGCATTATCTATTCCCTTACTCCTAATGTGCAATGTAATGATTCGATCGACGGGAACTTTAGTACAATACCGAAATTTACATAAAAAGGTAAGCAGCAGCCTATTAACGTCCCACTGCTGGCACAGGCCATTTTGGCCATTTACCAAAAAGTGCAATGGTGGATTGGAATGAACAATAAGCACGAAAGTTTCTTTTTATAAAGAAAAGCTTTGTCCAAGATGCGAAGTCGTGACTTCTCTGAATAAGACTAATGACTGCCTCATTGGTTTAGTGGTCCTGTTCGGCTACAGGCATAAGGTCCTGGGTCAAAGTCACGGATAGGGGAAACCCATCCTTGTAGAGCACGTCAAGCCTTCTGTCCTGCGTCTTATCTCTCCAGTCGTGTTAAATTGCCGTCACATCCCACTATGAGAGTTAATGAGTAATGAGTGCACTTGTGTTAGCACATACATTTATGTACTATGCCTGCAAACCTACAATGAAACAGCGTGATGGGTCTATGCTCTAAAAACCCTTTCTCCCATGACTTAGGAGACCTGTGCCCAGCAGTGAGCATGGCCTTTATGGGCTACTTACCTGTATTCCTTTCAAATATTTTCAAGTATATAACAGACTCCTAATAAAAGCAATTCACAGGAGAAATATCTCCAGTACCTAAGTATAAAGAGTCAAGTATAAAATCTTTTATATTGTAAGACTGGGGTTCAAAGAAAAACGATAATGGTAATGAATGGGGTGATATCGAAATTATACTTGTACAAAATGACCATTTATAAATCGGGGCTGTCGAAATATTTGAAACCATCACTCGGAAATTCATCTCCAAGAAATGCAACGTACATTTAGTGGCGAATTTTTCATTAGCACATAATTAAAAAAGATCGTAGGAACTAATTTTGTTATATCTTTAAAAAAGTAAGCAGCATTTTCGAGATTAGTTCGATTTATATATACTTTCAATAACTATGGTTATTTTTGAGGCAATTTATATAAAACCTCGACAAATTATATATATAATCCTTCCTCAAGAATCGCTCTATATATTAGCGAAGACATAATGAAAATACAATAAATAAAATATGAGTTTATCAGGAACAGATAAACACATAGACGTGGATGACTTTATTTTATAATACAACAAAAAAACTACGCTACTTTAGAACACACGAATGAAGTAACACGTAACGCTCTCCTTGTGTCTGATCACACTTTTCGTAACGTTCCTCGTTTATAAAGAATTTTACTTCAATAATACAAGTCATATTGAAGATTCAATTAAAGATTCTTCTCAATCAAGTCATGCATTAAACCACTAGATCATCACGACTAATATTAGCATGAATCATTTTATATGACACCCACTTAATCGTCCCATGATAGATATTAATAATAGAGACCTTGGCAAATGAATGCAGTAAACACTGATTCTGTGACATTCTACTTGGGTTTGAAATTTTTGTACTTAAGTGGGCGATAACTAATATATCCTTGAACTTTCTGTGACCTTACGCGGGATACCATCAAGTAATTACGCAATCCTCGCAACTTATGCATGTTAAATGATAAAAGCTGTTATTTTTTAAAAGTGTCTCTAAAGAAATTAAAGATTATTAATGCTTTATTGTATACAGATTAGTTCTTTACTGTTTGGCTTTTTTATTTCACACTGGACTCGCAGGCAACCAGAATACCCACTGAAACCCAGAGATACCCGTATTATACTTTAGTGGAGAGCACCAGGATCGGTACTCGCAATCTATCCTGATGCTCCAAATGATTCCCGCTGGCAATCTTAAAAAAGAAGCAGAAGAAACGGGCTTCCAAAACTAAATTAAAAGGCAGTGGCATTACAATCTCTGAATTCCTCACGAAGACCCGTCACAACATTTTTCTTGCTGCACGTCAGCGTTTTGGCGTTACAAAATGCTGGACTAGAGATGGTATTATAGTGGTGCAAGGTTCAGATGGTATTCGACACCGTGTCACAACTATATCAGAACTAAGAGCCATTCCGTGCTTAGCAAAAGATGTGCCCGTGCCAATCTCCACAGTACCGGTGGTAGCAGGAGTCTCTAAAGACAACAAAACCACCGTCCCCAAGTCAAGAAGGCCAATTAAAAAATAGCCGTCTACGTTCTTTCCTTAGTGTTTAGCGATAAGTGTCAATGTAATTACATAGGCTATAGCCACTTTATTATTCACATATATTTCTTTTTAAATAATTAGTGATTTGTTTTGTAAATACTTTTGGTAAATATAATGACATATGACAACTGACAGCGGTAATTGTCTATGACATTTCGTAGACGCATTCAGAAACACATAAAAGATAGACTATAAGATTTAATTTATTTATTGTCTAGTCTTACTAGACTACTGTGTTGTATTTACTGTTTTTCTCTTCTTTCTCAAATTTTAGTACTGTTATTGTAACATAGGTAAATTTCTTTGTTTTCTTGTACCATTGTGTAAAAACTATATTTTGCTTTTACTAAGCTGGCGGTTTAGGAATGTTTTGATAATTTTAAGGTTTTTTTTTTTAGACATATAGATATAATTTATTTCACACATATATATATATATATATATATACAATATACATACTTATTGTTATTCATGTCGTTGAATAGTAGCAGCAGTGATCAATTCCTATCATTTTCATCTAATAGTGAGCAGTTTAGTGACGATAGCTTTCACAGTACATCATTCATTCCCTTAAATGTCGCCATAGATACTTGTTTCTCAGATTCTCTGAAAAATTTTAACGTCCTTCACATTAATGCACAAAGTATCCCGGCCCATTATCCTGACATGCTTGCATCTTTCAATTCCCGCAATATACATGCAATTCTAGTGTCAGAGTCATGGCTAAAACCATGCTTACCGTCCACATCCTATTCTCTTCCAGGATTTCAACTTATCAGGAACGACCGTGTTGGTGCGATGGGGGGTGGGGTGGCGATCTATTTACGATCCCACATTCCTTTTACCTTAATTAGTTCGTCTACTCAACCTCCATTGTCCGATGTAGCTGAAAGCTTGTTGATTGAAGTTGTTTTATCTCAAAGTAAAATCCTACTAGGAGTATTCTATTCTCCTCCCTCTGTTCCTAATTATTTTGCAGCTTTTGAAACATTACTTGAACAAGTTATTCCTGTCTACAGCCATACAATTGTTATGGGCGATTTTAATACATGCTTAATTAGAGGCGACAATCGTAGCAAAAAATTATTATCAATAGCAGAATCACTTAATTTACATATTTTACCCCTTAATGCAACACACAAATCTCCTGGCTGTACTCCCTCTCTTCTTGACCTTATGATGGTCTCATCCCCAGACTTGGTTTTAAAACATGGACAGTGTTCAGCTGACGAGTTCTCATATCACGACCTGATTTATCTCTCCTATAAAATCCGTCCTCCTAAAGCAAAATCGAGAGTACTTCTGCGACGGAATTTTGGAGGAATTGACAAAGAACGCCTGAGCAGCGATGCTAGTCTTTTAGATTGGACTACAATCACGAATGTCGACGCTATTGATGCGAAAGTTCATATATTAAACACATTATTGACTCAACTTTATGATAAACATGCACCTCTCAGACCTGTTAAAATTAAGCATCTTCCAGCTCCATGGTTATCTGATGAGATAAAAGCATTAATAGAGAAAAAGAATCGAGCAAAGAGTAAATTTAAGCTTAACAACAACGATGAAAATCGTATCAAATATCATAAAGCTCGTAATCGCTGCAATACTATGTGTAGAGATGCACAACGACGCCACATACATAAGTCCCTGGAAAATAGTAACTCCAGTAAGACCTGGAAATTCCTCGAGTCCCTAGGAGTTTGTAAACTACCCCATAAATCTTCTTTTAATATTGATATCGATCTCCTTAACAAACATTTTTCTTCCTCTGATGTCATTGACAAAGACGAAAAAGAACATACTCTTAACATTCTTTCTACACTTTCAACTCCGGACTTTCCCCCATTCAGTTTCGAGTCTTTCACTGAATGTGATGTTAAAAAGAGCATATTATCTATCTCATCAAATGCTGTTGGTGCTGACTGTATTAGCCGGAACATGATCATTCCCATTATAGACATTTTGTCCCCTTCCTTGACACATATCCTTAATTACTCGATTTCCGCAAATGAATTCCCTACTGCCTGGAAGGATGCGCAAATAACTCCTGTCCCAAAAACGATTAATCCCTCTAAATTTGCTGATTTCCGTCCCATTTCAATTCTCCCATTCCTATCAAAGGTCCTCGAAAAGTTAATTTTTCAACAACTTACTTTATTCCTCAACAAACATTTCCTCCTCAATCCTTTACAGTCTGGTTTCCGTGCTGGTCACAGTACAGTAACAGCATTAATCAAAGTCACAGATGATATTCGACGGGCCATGGATAACAGGCAGCTTACGATCCTGACTCTATTAGACTTTAGCAATGCCTTTAGTACCGTTGATTATGATATCTTGCTTAGTATACTGCGCTCTAATAACATATCTCCATCGGTGATAGATTGGTTTCGGAGTTACCTCAGTGGTCGTCGACAACGCACTCGTGCAGGCGATACTTTCTCGCCGTGGTGTGATGTCTTAGCTGGGGTACCTCAGGGTGGCGTGTTATCCCCATTGCTATTTGCTATCTTCATTAATTCTATAACTAAAAATATAACTTCTCTCTTTCACATGTATGCAGACGATATACAAATATACCGCTCGGCCCCTCTTGATTACCTCGAATCAGCCGTTACTGCTATTAATAATGACTTGGCTACCATTTGCGATTGGAGTAAGCGGTTTGGTCTTAGAGTAAATCCTATAAAATCCCAAGTTATTATTATTGCCAGTCCAAGCATGATATCGAGGGTAAATTTCCAAAATCTAACGAGTATTTCATATAATGGTGTAAATATTCCATACTCCCCGGTGGTTAAAAATCTAGGAATACATTTGGATAAGGAACTTTCATGGTGGCCACATATCAAGGAGCTCAGTAAAAGAACATTTATTGCCATGCGCTCATTACGTCGTTTGCATTCTCTTCTGCCAATTCCTACCAAAGTTATGTTAGCACATTCTCTTCTTCTCTCTATTCTCGATTATGCTGATGCAAGCTATGTTAACTTGACTGAGGACCAACTTAACAAACTTGAGCGTCTTCAAAATCTTGCTATTCGGTTCATATTTGGCTTGCGCAAATATGACCACGTGTCAGAATTTCGACAAAAGCTCAAGTGGCTTCCGATACGCCGTCGCCGGGATGCACATATACTTTCTCTTTTGTACTGTGTGCTATTCGATCCTAAATCGCCCCCTTACCTTAAAGAAATGTTTGATTTTCATGGAGAACAATCAGAACAACGCCCAACACGTCAGCTTGTGCTAAGAAGTCATATTTGTAAAACGAATTATCTTAAAAAATCCTTCCAAGTGCAAGCTACGAGGTTGTGGAATTCACTCCCTTTAAGTATTAGACAGTCTCGCTCACTACACATCTTTAAAAACTCTGTTAGAACTCACTATCTGCAGCAGTTATAGACGACCTTATATTTACCTTATATGTAGTTTTATTAATCTACATTTAGTCTATTATATATAAACTATATTTATTAGTATATTTATAAGCCTGTATTTATGTTATTATAATTATGTGTATGTAATGAGTATGTATTAGTGTGTAATATATTAGTATGTAGGTTTATGTATATGTTACGCCACCCACTACTCTCTGCCACGAACGGTTCCTATACCAAAGGTTGTCTGGTAGAGATCGCTATCAAGCGATAAGACCGCCTTTTGTACTCTGCGTGCTTTTGTGTGTTACCTTTATATTTTGTATTTTTTTTTATCATACTGTGGTGTACTGAAAGTAATAAATAAAAAAAAAATAAAAAAAAACGTTATATTCGTCTCCTCACAACTTCCTGTGCCTTTAAAGAGTCTTTTATTGACCCACCCTGTCTGCCGCGTAATAAGAGGTAGACCGTAGTATTGGGCCAATTATGCTCACCAGCGAAAGCCCTGACCAATTATGTTAAAAGATGTCTTGGCGTTTCTCATGTTCGGTCGGAATCTAGATCAGCTTGTAAGATTAAAATCTGATCTAGATAACCGACTCTCCAGGTGAGGACGGATCGCTCTCACTGTGACCAGACCCGCTGTTGGAGGTCCAACCTTCTCACGCCACATTTGAATCAGTGCTCTAAGTATCAAGTTATAGGACATCATAAACATGTTAATGATCAAAATTGAGGGTCATTGAAAATTTGCTGTTCCTGCAGTGTTATCTACGTAGTTCTTGATTCCGTTGTCCCGAAAGGAAGTGTGACGAACATCAAATCAAAGGTTAAAGATTTCGTGGGAATATTGGGTAACACGTTATTAGTGAGAGACTACGTCGCGAGAGGATAATATGTACCGAATTTCAAGTCAATCTGGTAAATATTTAACGAGAACTTACAGTTGTCTACGTAGTCTATATCCTTTCACAGGCTCTAAATTACCAAGTTTCATTTTAATTGGTTCAGTAGTTTTATTTTTATAACGCGACAGAGTTACTTTCGCATTTATAATATATCTTACAACAAAGATATCTTACAATTTCACGTAAAAATCTGATGAAATAACATAAATAGACTGAAAGAATTGTGTATAATAAAACAAATTAATAGTCTTTTTTACAAAATTACATACTTATCGAGAAATAAAAGAGGAATAAGCTAAAAGATAGAAAGCTAAAAAGCTAGTTGTTTAAAACTATCTTTAAACGTAGATCTTATAGGATAATATTACATGAAGTCAAAATAATATTAAACGATATTCATATTTCTTAGAATATAAAATGCATCGCGTAGATTTTAAACATTGCAATGTCAGTAAACTGCAAGTATTATTATACTTAGTTCTATGTAACGTCTTCAGTTACAAGGTCAATGATCGAAAATAATCTATAGAAATATCTATATATAAAACGAAAGTTATGCTTTTTGAAAAAAAAATGAATTTATGATGAATGACAATATTTTGATAGATGGGGAACAAGTGGAAGAGGTGAAAGAATTTATATACTTGGGATCTAAATTTACAAAAGATGGAACATGTGAAATTGATATTGAAAGGAGAGTGAATGCAGGGAATATGGTAAATGGTGCTCTGCAGGCCTTTATGAATAGCCAGATGGTGTCTCAACGAGCCAGACTGGCTGTGCATACAGGAGTGTTGGAGCCAACACTCATATATGGTTGTGAAAGTTGGAAATGGCAGAAGAAGCACAAAAACAAAATAAATGCGGTAGAGATGAGAGCGTAATAAATAGTGTGATAAGGGAACGTTGCATTATAAAAGAAGATGTAGTGACTAAAGTTGAGAAAGGTATGCTTAGATGGTTTGAGCACGTAGAGAGAATGAATGAAAGGAGACTGACAAAAAGGATTTATGAGTCAAGAGAGAAAGTTGGAAGGGGAAGACCAAGGCGAACGTTCCTGTACCAAATCCAAGGCATTTTAAATAAGGGCCAGGTCAAGAGTATTCTAAACCGACGAACCTGTATGAAAGGTTTAATGAGAATAAAAGAGGCGATGGAGAAGTGTGGCAAGTGGAAGGACGTGGTCTCTGCCTACCCCTATTGGAATGAGGCGTGATGCTATGTATGTATGTATGTATTTATTTGTTTTGGGAAATTTCTTACTGTGTTAAATAGCCCATTTATTGAGGAAGACTAGAGGCTATATGTCATCTCTTTAAGACCAATAGGAGCGGTAAATCAATGAAGAGTGTTTCATAAGCCGGGTGTTATTCCTTTGGAGAGATTCTGCTGCGTGTGTTGCAATAACGGTTAAAGTTTCGTAAAAATCATGTATTATAGAATTGTTCCCCTTTAAAAGTTCTAAAAAATAATCCAAAACAGCATACGTCTATCTTTTAAGGTAGGCGCACTATAACCTTTTTTATGATAACCAAATTTCTTCCTTCAATGTCTCTCTTACGAAGTACAGACGGTGTTTCTCGGATCAGCTAATTTAGTGATATAAAACAATATTTCGTTTCGTTACTGGTCAAACTAGAAGAAACTCAGTCACTTATCACGAGAATCGGAAGAGTTGAGAGTGTTTCAGCCATTTAAAAATGTGTGCTTAGGAAAATCGTTTTATATCGAAATAGGATATGGACAATATTATTTATGTGTATGCATATAGATGAGATCATTGACCCTGCAATGCAAGACGTAACAGGCTTCTAAATATAATAACACTCGTATTTTACTGACATTGCAATATTTGAAAACTATTTAATGCACTTTTCCCTTCTAAGAATGACTCTTTTATGCTAACGAGACACACAGGGATTTATTCTTGTTTATACGTTTAGATCTTTTACGTTTCTCAACGGATTTTAATGCAGTTTTCAGCAATAGATAGAGTGATTCAAGAGGTAGATATACGAGTATATGTGTAATATATGCATATAATGGTAAAGTACAACTAAAAAATTCAAGGATTTGTAATGTGATACAAAAAACACATTTTTGTGTGCTTAAAACTCAAATTTTAGATAAACCTTACGAGATATATCAAATTAATGTAGTACGGAATTGTACATCTTAAAAAGATCGACAAATATGTCTGAGATAGTATATATGTGATAGTATCTTTGACGTATAATAAAATAATATGTGTTATTTACCAAGCTATTCATACAATACAGTATAATTCCTTATTACACACATTGTATATTTAATGTAGATCAAAACTATTCTTAACAGCATTTTATAAAATAGGATATCTTAGGAGATATTACCTATTTACAAGATGGAGGCACAGCAACTGGTATGAAAAAGTTATATGAGCATGAAATATATGTCGCCGTATTGTAAGACCAATATTATATCTAGATAGATACATTTCTTTTTCAGTTTCTAGCTTTAAATACTTTCCCAGCTAGTTTTAATGCTGAATAAATAATACTTAATTAGGCTTTCCGTTGGTTTGAATACTGAAACAATACTGCATTGAAGTTTTTCCTCTTCCTGAGTATTTTTCATTTTATTCTTCGTTAACGTTGTTCAAATACATTTTTCTTTCTGTATTTCAAAGCGAGGAAACTTTTATATATTTCCTTATGCTTTCCACACTTAAAACCTCTTTAAAATATTAACCAATCTGTTCTTAGTAAGCGTCTACAACGCGAAGGGCATATGTTTATAGTTCAAGTCAATGACTTGGAGAACTCGTGATAAGTGAGTGAATCTTTTATAATTATACACCTTGGAGTCAAGGGATTATGTAAAAAGCAGTTCTTAATGATCATACACATTGTGGAAAGAATATGTGTTTTAGTATTTATGTTAATTTAGCTAATAGGTTACGAGATATCTACTACCAGCTGTTTCTGGTGATAGTATCCGATTCCGAGGACATATGAGGCAACCTATTCATTGTGAGTGTGTACATTAAGAACGGAGTCCCTTCTAAATTCAATCGAATAGTTTTCAAGATCTCATGATGAGTGAGTGAGTAATCGTTTTCGCTTGTCTATGCAAATATTATAAAGCTAATGAGTCTGTTTGCTTGAATGCGATAATCTCAGGAACTACTCGTCCGATTTAAAAAATTGTTATGGTTTTTGATAGCCCATTTATCGTGGAAGGCTGTAGGCTATATATCATCACACTAAAGCCAATAGGAGCGGTATACCAATGAATGATGTTTCAAAATCCGGGTGTTCACCTTTTTGACAGTTTACGCTGCGTGACCTGCGAAACGGTTAAAGTTTCATGAAAATCATGTATGACAGAATTATTCCCCTTTAAAAGTACTAAAAAAAAGTTCATAACAGCATGTATCTATCTTTTAAGGTTGACTCACTATAACCTTTTTTATGATAACTAAATATGTTCCTTCTCTTTTGTGGTGTAGATGAGTTGCGGAAATCTAGTCCTTTGACAATTCTTATAGACATTTCTTATGTACCTGTTTATGATTTAGATTTACAATTTGATCAGAAAAATAACGAAATAACTCCACGGAATCATGAACATATAAATATTTCCCTGGCACAGTGTTTATTCCGAAACTGCTCAACCGATTTATCTATGGTGCTGAATTTGTTAGGAATAGATTTGATTTTAATTGTTTTTTTCAAACAAATAGATAAAGTATGAGTTCTATTGTCAACTAAGTATCTAAAAGACGTCGAAATCCCACGTTTAAGTTAAACAGACAGAGTTACTCTCATATTAGTATAGATCCACTTTCACGGACCTCAGCCAATAGGTATTTGGGTCAATGCGTAACAAAGTTTAAAGAGGCTTCTATCTAACAATGACAATATTGACAAATCGTCACCTGATGATGTTCATCGTCATTTACAACCGCGATAAGCTTACGTACCGTTGCGATTACTCATTATTAACACGTTTATATAAATTCAAATGCCTCATTGGTCTAGAAGTCAGCTTTGGCTACATATATGAGGTCCAAGGTAATTCAATAATCGATATTGAGTTTTCTGTTACAAACAAGGTCCTGATCTCTCTCCAGTTGTGTCGGATTGCCGACACATCTCTCTTTGAGAGTGATGGAATAAAGAGTGTACTTGTTTTAGGGCATACACTTGTGTACTATGACTTTTTTCGCTGGTAAATGCATTTATGCACCCCGACTGAAAGTTATACCTTCACTAAAACCTAGAGGGACCCTCAGTGTCCTGATCAGGAGTACCACAAGTCTGTTACGACTCGATTGATCGTGAACTTCACGGATAACACAAACAGGAACAAGTAGTATATATCTACATAGGAAAGAAAACACAAACCAACCCGTTAATCCAAAACTATTCATGGGAACAGAAAAAGAAGATTAAGACTTCCGACTAGACTTATCATTATTAGATGCCTTTAGCAGCATTATCTTAAAGTTTGATTGTTGCGGGTTTCAACATGTTTGTTTTCCAGCGTTGTTTCTTGTACATCTTACTTATACAACTGGCTATGAAGAGAAGTGTTCTTCACATCAAATGTGTAACTGTGTAGGCTTTAGTCCAGTCATGACGTAAGCCTACTGGGTCAGGGTCCCTCGTAGGCTTGGCATTACAGTGTTTCAACCACGGTAAATACTATTTGAATATGCGTTTACATTTTATGTATAAATACATAGGTATACTGGCTGAACAGACAGACTTCTGTTATAGCTATCCTTACCTATATTATAAATGCGAAAGTAACTCTGTATATCTCATTTTAATGACAAAACTACTTAGTCGATTTAAATGAAATTTGGCAGACAGGTAGTCTAGAGCCTAAGAAAGGACAAATGCTACTTTTTAAAACGAAAAAAAGATTGTAAGACATAAAAGCAACGTCATTTTTAGAGCTACAAGCTTCAAATTTATAATTGATATTATAAATGAGAAAGTAATTGTCAGTTGCGTGTTCACGACAAAACTACTGAACCGATTTAAATGAAATTTGGTACACAGATAGTCTAGAGACTGAGAAAGGACATAGGTTACTTTTTAATGCGAAAAAAATGTTGTAAGACATAAAAGCATCGTCATTTTTAGATCTATAAGCTTCAAATTTATAATTGATATTATAAATGCGAAAGTAATTGTATATCGCGTTTGACGACAAAACTACTAAACCAATTTAAATGTAATTTGGTACACAGATAGTCTAGAGCCTAAGAAAGGACATAGGTAACTTTTTAATGCGAAAAAAATGTTGTAAGGCATGAAAGTATCGTCATTTTTAGAGCTACAAGCTTCAAATTTATAATTGATATTATAAATGCGAAAGTAACTGTCTGTTGCGTGTTCACGACAAAACTACTGAACCGATTTAAATGAAATTTGGTACACAGATAGTCTAGAGTCTGAGAAAGGACATAGGCTACCTTCTAATGCGAAAAAAAGAGTTGTTAGACATGAAAGTGTCGTCTTTTTTAGAGCTACAAGCTTCAAACTTGTAATTGATATTATAAATGCGAAAGTAATTGTATATCGCGCTTTCACGTCAAAACCACTAAACCGATTTAAATGAAATTTCTTACACAGATAGTTGAGAGCCTGAGCAAGGACAAAGGCTACTTTTTAATGCGAAAAAAAGAGTTGTTAGACATGAAAGTGTCGTCAGTTTTAGAGCTAGAAGCTTCAAACTTCTTATTCATATTATAAATTCGAAAGTAACTATCTGTCGCGTTTTTACGACAAAACTACGGAACCGATTTAAATAAAATTTGCTACACAGATAGTCTCGAGCCTGAGAAAGGACGTAGGCTACTTTTTAATGTGAAAAAAGGGTTGTAAAGGATGGAAGTATCGTCATTTTTAGAGCTAGCACCTTCAACTTTCTTTCACACCAAACTACTGAAGCGATTTAAATGAAATTTGTTATACAGGTCGTCCAGAACGTCAGAAAGGACATACACTACTTTATTTTAATGCGAAATATAGCGTTATACTCGTATAATGTGAAGCATGAAATGTCTTCTTTTATAATTATCACTTGGAGTTTCCGAAACATAATTAATAAATGACTAAGTTAACCCGTTATTGCTTCACCAAGAATGATGATACATCTATTATAAAGGCGAAGAGCTGTTTGTCTGTCTAAACGCATTAATTTGAGGTGCTAGTGGATAGCCTATTTATCGAGGAAGATTATAGTCTATATAACATTATTTTACTAATAGGATGTGAGCATCATCGAAAAATATTGCAAAAATTGGTAAAATGCTATTCCTTTTGACAGCTTATGTTGCGTGCACTGCTTAAACAGTTAAAGTTAGGTAATAATCATGTATGATGAAATTATTCCTCTTAAAATGTTCTTAATATAAATCTAAGACAGCCTATATCTATCTTTTAAGATACTCTCACTATAAGCTTTTTCAAAAATCAAATTTTGTCGCTCTCGTATGTGATGTAGACGAAGTTGTGTGCTTCAGCTAGTATTCAATAAATGAGCAATTAAACCAGTTATTGCTTCACCAAGAATACCACTATACATTGTTAATGTGACGTTTGAAATAATTGTGATTGATTGTGTACTTATAATCAATACGAAAGATATATTTAGAAAACAAGAAAGATGTTATATCTCTATAATTAATTGTTGTGGGCCTTTCCTGGTGTTTAATGGCAACTGAAGTACTTGTTAACACAAATTGATTTCGTTATCGTAATTTATATGTACAATAAATAATTAAAGATTGTAAACGTAAACAATTACTATTTATTAACGTTTGATTCCTAGTGGAGAAATCTATGTATATAAAAATCAATTGCTGTTCGTTAGTTTCGCTAAAACTCGAGAACGGCCGAACTGATTTGGCAAACTTTGGTTTTGAATTATTTTTGATATTCCAAAGATAATTTAAAAGTTGAATGAATATAAAAATAATTCTTGGAATATAGGAAAAACAACAACTCAGCTGTACTTTTGAAACTACTCCTTTTTTTGTCGCTGGGAAATACTTTTACGCACCCTGGAAGAATAAGAATTCTTCCAACCGGGAGTGTGGGACTCGCTGAAACCAGAATACCCACTAAAACCCAGCGCATCCCTCGTCATCCTTGGATGCGATCACTAGAGGGTCCCATTTCGCCTATTGCCACCCAGCCTCCTTCGACGGAGAGGAAGGGCATTAGCAGCATCCTCCCTTTGCCTCTCATTAGCCTCCTTTAGCGAGGTGACGGTCACACAAAAGAAGGCAACCACCCTCCATTCAAACTCGCTGGTGAGCATCACATCGATTATGCTCTCCAAAGAGAGGTCTTCTCGGACCAGCGACAACAACATATGCCGCTGGGGCGCCCACGCCGGACACTCTGTCTACGTATGGTGCACCGTATCTCATGACAGACGGGGGTTTCCTCACGACCTATCTGGTGCAGATACTTGCCAAAGCATCCATGCCCCGTCAGAGCCTGCACCAGACGGTAGGAGAGAGACCCATGCCTCCAAGTGCTCCAATTCGCCAGGTGTGGACGGATCGCTGCCACCGTGTTCACACCCGCAGTTGGGGATCCAAGGTCTTGGCTCTACTTTTCGATCAGTGCTCTGTCGATGAGAGCCCTGATCCTCCGGACCTGGTTATTGTTCGGTTCCTCGCTACCGGATGCACTCGCAGCAATTCTACTCTGATAGGAGATCGCGAGAACCTCCGCTCGTAGTTCCCACGGTGGATCGCCTGCCAGGAGAGTCGCCGCTGTCCACGAAACTGTACGATACCCCCGTATAACTCTAACTGCCATTTGAAACTACTCCTGTTAAACACTTCCGTCGTTCAAAAATCTAATTAGATTTACAAGAATACTTGTTTTTTTATTTGTTTTTGATATTTGACGTTGACAGCCAACACTTTCTGAACGCAACTATAATATTTGATGGACTTTGGCGGGAATCTGGATGTAAAGATTGCGATTTATTTTGATTACGAACTGTTTGTGTTACGGTTAAGTATTGACCACATATTTTGACAAAGGTTGAAAGTAATATTCAGTTTTTTGTTTATTGATTCTGAAGCTTGGTGTTTTTCCGTAATTTTACAATGTAAATTACTGTCCGTTGAGGAAAATGAAATAGATATATCTAAACTAACATTATAAAGAGGAAACGTTTGTGTTTTTGTATGTACGCATGCAATACGTTTTTTCACCATTACAAAGCTGGATTTTCACTGAGCGACTTTATTCTCCCAAAGGAAATAGAGATCCCTAATAAATACATTAATGTAACTCTAGGTGTGAAAAAACTAGTCACAAAAAATCGGTCATCGCGTGCACTTCGGAATTTATTGATGATAGAACAAAATAATGTTTTACAGTATTATTGAACGTATTAATATCTAAAAAAAAACACCACATGTACCACTAACTGGTGTAGTTATGCCACTATAACTACTCTTTTAAATTTTAAATGCAGGGAATATGGTAAATGGTGCCCTGCGCGCCTTTATGAATAGCCAGATGGTGTCTCAAAGGGCCAAACTGGTTGAGCATGCAGGAGTGTTGATGCCAACACTTATGTATGGTAGTGAAAGTTGGGTATGGCAGAAGAATCACAAAAGTAAAATAAATGCGGTAGAGATGAGAGCGTTGAGAAGCATGAGTGGATTAAAACTGAGTGACAGAGTGAGAAATAGTGTGATAAGAGAACGTTGTGGTATAAAAGAAGACGTAGTGACTAAAATTGAAAAAGGTATGCTTAGATGGTTTGGGCATGTAGAGAGAATGAATGAAAGGAGACTGACAAAAAGGATTTATGAGTCAAGAGTGAATGCGAAAGTTGGAAGGGGAAGACCAAGGCGAACGTTCCTGGACCAAATCCAGGACATTTTAAATAAGGGCCAGGTCAAAGAGTACTCTTAACTAAAGAAGCGAAGGAGATTTGCAAGGATCGTGGCAAGTGGAAGGATGTTGTCTGTGCCTACCCCTATGGGAATGAGACATTTTTAAAGTTAATAAAAGCGCCGACAATAATCACACCATATTGTATTTTGTATTAATCTATTTATGATATTTTCTATTTATAGACCGTTTCAATACCTGTGAAATACTCTTCATATTGTTAAAATCGGACATTCCTTTCAAAAGATATAACGAATTTTAAAATGTTAATCTAAAGAAAATTGTAGCGACCCTTATAACTGGGCTTGCTGCTGGAGAGTCAGCTCATATTCCAAGGATACCAATGATACACACCCATGTACCTATACTGGTTTTATTTTTATCCATCTAACAATTACTGGAGCGATTTTAATCTTTTATTACCTCCTGGAAATCAAGAATTTTTTAATACCTGAAGAGTATTTTTAAACTTGCCAATATCGGACATTCTACGTAAATGATGTTACGAATTTAAATATGTATGAGTAAGATATATATGTCGGAAAATAAGAGAGAAGGAGAGCATAAAGTATAGGGGCGCAGGGTTCTCCGCCGACATCGTCATTAATGGCATCCATAATTCAATTTCCATACTGTGGGCGTTGGTGGGTAATGTTGGTGCAATCAAAAACTTTACTAATTAACTCAGATTACAATCACTTAATGTTCCCGATATTAATTTACACAAACTCATTAACAATAAGAGCTACGAATGCGACAGTTTCAAGAACTACCGCCAGAAGAGACGTGCGCCGGACTGCCACTTTTTGACTCTGCCCACGACGATAGACAGATGGCGCCACCGTTCCACAGACTATTGCACTCTGACATATATTAGTAAACTAAAATCTGTATATTGACTAGATTATGAATATAAATGTGTATCCAATAATCTCGTCGTGGTCGCTTCAACCGATGGACGTCCACTGCTGGACATAGGTCTCACGTAATGACGTCCACAAGGCCCGAACTTGCGCCGCCTGGCTCCAGCGGCTACCACCGAGCCTCTTAATATCATCGGTCCACCTTGTGGGGTGTCTGCCTACACTACGCCGTCCGGTGCGGAGTCGCCACTCCAGCACCTTCTGAGCTTCCGCATGAGGCCTATAGTCAGTGACCACGTCTCAAAACCGTAGGTCATCACTGGCAACACGCACTGTCCGAAGACTATGGTCTTCAGGCACTGAGGATTACCGGATGAAAATATCTGGCGTAGTTTTCCGAACGCTGCTCAACCGAGTTGGATTCGGCGGCTGACCTCCTTCTCGAAATTGGACTTACCTAGCCGGACTATATGTCCTAGGTATGTGTACTCATCAACAATTTCGAGAGCTGAGTTCTCAACGATGATTGAGTGTGGTGGTACATGGATATTAGACATAATTTTCGTCTTATCCATGTTCATTTTCAGGCCCACCTGTTGAAAAACTCTGCTGAGGTCATCGAGGATTGTATTGAGATCTTCGAGAGTTTCTGCCATAAGGTTTGCCGACGACGTAGTCACTATGGCAGAGACTCTCGAAGCCATCCAATAATCTGAAAGGAAGCAATCAAAAATCGAATTAAATGAAACTTTTATGTTTTTGAAATTAATATAAACGAATGTTCTTTAAATCTCCCTACTTTACATAAATGACCTCAACAGGACATAAAACCTTGCACATTTTACTTGCTATACGGATTGTCATTACTTATAGTTATGACTACATAACCTACTTAAGTCAGTAGACAAAATTGCACAGTAGCGTCATTGTGTGATACGGAATTCCCGCAAAGCGGATAATTTACAATGCACATGTAAGATTAAGTGACTAACCGAAAAGTAGGCATATACGTGACAAGATTAAAGCCTAGAAATCTAATAAATATACACGAGAACAGGAAAATATCGACAGCTAAATCTTTTTAACATTTACACGCAGGAAATACGTATATGTCGGAAAATAAGAGAGAAGGAGAAGAAGCATAAAGCATGGGCATAGGGTTCTCCGCCGACATCTTCGTTAGTGTGGATCACATACATACTGTGTGGGTGTTGGTGGGTAATGTTAGCAATCATGTTCCTGATATAAATTTAAACAAACTCTTTAATAATAATTGCATTCTATTGCACTTACCCAATACTGTCATGGGCTACTATCTCTAAGGTTGTCTGGAGGAGATCTCTCTGAGCGATAAGACTTCCTTAAAATTCTCTTCCTTAAAATTTTGTATGTACGAGTGCAATAAGAATAAATAAATAAATAATCGCTAGGAACGCGTCAGTTTCATTAGTCGACCGCTCTGGCGGACAGTCACTCGGGAATTGATCCGCCGTCGGCTCACGACATATGACTATGTCCCACGCCATAGACAGATGGCGCCAGCGTTCCACAGACTACTGCACTCCGACATATATAATTTCTAAAACAGAAAAAAAATTGTCATACATAAAAAATAATACATTTAAAGACTTAATATACTCCAAATTTCATATATTTGACAGATTTAAAAGAAAGTATGTATGGATTAAGAATGAATGAATTACTCATCAAATGTTTACTCTACACTGATGATCAAGTAATACTTGCGTCATCCGCTAATGAGCTACAGGAGATGCTAAATATTATGAATGAAGCTTTGAAAGGGAAAGGAATGAAAGTGAATGTAAACAAAACGAAAGTTATGCTTTTTGAACGAGATGAATCTATGATGAATGGCAATATTTTGATAGATGGGGAACAAGTGGAAGAGGTGAAAGAATTTGTATACTTGGGATCTAAATTTACAAAAGATGGAACATGTGAAAGTGATATCGAAAGGAGAGTGAATGCAGGGAATATGGTAAATGGTGCTCTGCATGCTTTTATGAATAGCCAGATGGTGTCTCAAAGGGCTAGACTGGCAGTGCATGCTGGAGTGTTGGTGCCAACACTTATGTATGGTAGTGAAAGTTGGGTATGGCAGAAGAATCACAAAAGTAAAATAAATGCGGTAGAGATGAGAGCGTTGAGAAGCATGAGTGGATTAAAACTGAGTGACAGAGTAAGAAATAGTGTGATAAGAGAACGTTGTGGTATAAAAGAAGACGTAGTGACTAAAATTGAGAAAGGTATGCTTAGATGGTTTGGGCATGTAGAGAGAATGAATGAAAGGAGACTGACAAAAAGGATTTATGAGTCAAGAGTGAATGCGAAAGTTGGAAGGGGAAGACCAAGGCGAACGTTCCTGGACCAAATCCAGGACATTTTAAATAACGGCCAGGTCAAGAGTACTCTAAACCGACGAACTTGTATGAAAGGTTTAATAAGAATGAAAGAAGCGAAGGAGATATGCAAGGATCGTGGCAAGTGGAAGGATGTTGTCTCTGCCTACCCCTATGGGAATGAGGCGTGATGTTATGTATGTACGTATATAAATTTCATATAATTACTATAATTTATAGTTTATTTCATTATATCCTTTTTATATTACTAATAAAACAAATGTAATGCATGCACCTAATATGTACGAGTATATATTAAGTGAAATCACTTCCGCTGTATGTTCGCTTAGATCTTTTAAACTGCTCGACAGATTTTAATGGAGTTTTCAGCAATAGATAGTATGATTCAAGAGGAAGGTTTATATATACAAAAAAAAAACGTGTTATAGTTCAATAAATTTGAATAAATTTAAAGATTTGTAATGCTGTGACAAATAATTTTTTTGTGCTTTTAAATCGCAATCCTTGGCTAAACCTTACGAGATACATTAAATAAATGAACTACAGAATTGTAAATGTTTAAAAGATCGATAAAAAAAGCTAGATAGTGTATACTTATGTCTAAAGAGTAACCCACAATAACCAATTTTATCCTTTACATATTACAAAAAAATATGTGTTATTTGCCGAGCTGTTTTACACAATATGGTATTGTTTTCTATCTAATTAAATATATTATATACCTTTTATATGTTATGTAAATCAAAGTGACTTAATAGTATTTCATTAAAATGGATATCTTAGAAGATATCAGCGATATTAGAAGCGGAGTCATAACGGTTGGCAGTGCAGTGAATGTTTTTAATCTCTCTCTTCTCTCTAGCTAATACTGGAGGTTTAAAACAACCTATTTCCTGCAATATATGAAGTGTTTTATAAATAAATTTAACCTATATTCGAGATTATACATTATTGCATGATGCAAGCCAGCCCTCAAGTGCTATGCACTTCCTAGATTGTTATTACGCATTGTGCGGAAAATTCACAGGAGTCTTAAAGATTTCAAATTACAAACAGACATATATACAACAGAAAAACATGTGTTGTTTTATCTCTACGACCTGACTGATTTCAATGCAACTTTTTGTATATATTTAAGTGGATTCTAAACCAAATTTTCCACGGGATTCCAATTCAAGTTCCAAAAAGCTTCATTAGCGTACGCTCTTTTACATCCGACATCACGATGGAAGTCACGTTTTTACTTGTTGTTGGGGTGGTTGGATGGTCAAATGTAAAGAGATTGTAATGTTAACGACACGTGCCTCGGATCGTGTCGGTTTGGAAAGAGACACGGTCCGAAACCGCACTAGGGGTGCTATAAAAGGAGCCGAGAACGCAGATTCCATACGCTGTTCTTAGTGACTGCGTCGGGGCACGGACCATTGTCTTAACCGGTACTGCTATAATAATACCATACCAGCCTACTGCCTTTGTTTTATAGGCAAACTCATTATCATTTACTACTTGTATTGTGTTAATGATTACTGTCATATTCAAGATTTATTAATATTTTCCCTTTAATATCTCAGTTAAAATAATTGATTAATATGTTCCTATTACCTTATAAAATGTTTCCTTCTGATTTCCGGCATCCGTTCGCTCTTTTAAATCCGACATCATGACGGAAGTGACGTTTTTACTTGTTGCTGGGGTGTTTGGATGGTCAATTTTAAAGAGACTGCAATTATTCGTTAAGGACATGTGCCTAACCGACACGGTCCGATGCCGCACCAGAGGTGCTATAAAGGGAACCGAGAGTGCAGGTTCTATAGGCAGTTTTTACGTAGTTAGTCGGGGCATGGACCATTGTCTTAACCGGTACTGCTATAATAATACCATACCAGCCTATTGCCTTTGTCATATAGAAAAACTCATTATCATTTACTAATTGTATTGTGTTATTAATTACTGTCATATTATAGTTTCTCTAATATATTCCTGATTACATCTAACATTAATTAATTTGTTTAACTAATGTTTCTTTCTGATGTCCGGTCCCGGCCCTCTTTTAAATCCAACATATCCAAAAATAACATAAGTATAAGGGCAATGGTGACAGGTTAGATAAACATTATGTAAACAATTTTCCAGTCCGCTTGTTTTGTTTGTTCGGTCAGTGGAGTGTGTGCCGGATTTAACGCAATTTGAATATTAAACCAGGCGTTAAATATTAATATATGTAAGCTATAATTTAAACATAATCATTATGTATATTATCAATTATTTATGACAAATTATAAATAACTAGCATTCCCTCGCGGTTTCACCCACGATACCGATCTCGTGGCAAAGGAACGTCTACAATTCGTTACATCTCTTGAATGAATTGTCGATTTCAAAAGGTATTTTACAGGAACTGAGAGAGAGAGAGAGGGCACTTTTATTATACACTACAAGTACAAAACAAGTAGTACAATAAGGCGGCCTTATCGCTATATAGCGATTTCTTCCAGGCAACCTTTGGGTTATAGGAATTTCAGAAAAATAAAAGGGGGTTGATGGTTAGGATGGATTGAAACGGTTTTTAATAAAATATCATTTAATAGAATAGGATTAATACAGAGGTATGAAGTATGGTTTGATTGTTAGCTTTTAAAATGTATAAAAGTAGTAATAGTGGCATAACTACAGTAGTTGGACATATAGCATCACTGACTTTTTCGTAGATATTAAAACGTTCTATAATATTGTAGAACATTTTTTTGTTCTATCATCAATAGTTTCCTCATTACACGCGATGACAGATTTTTTGTAACCGATTTTTTTCACATCTTGGGATACATTAATGCATTGTTCTTAAGGATCCCTATTATATTTAGAAAGTAACCTATAAGGCTCAGTGAAAAAAAAAATATAATTAAACACAATCAGCTGATACTCGGGTCAAGGACCGCACGCAGCCGCCGCCGGTGTGCGTATACAAGAAACGATTAAATTGAACGAAAGTGCGAAACCCACCACACGGGTTGTTTTTTTTAGTAAAAGGAAGTAGCAGCCCATTAACGTCCCACTGCTGGGCACAGGCCTCCTCACTCATATGAGAGAGGGTTTTTAGAGCATAGACCCACCACGCTGCTTCACTGTGGATTGGCAGGCATAGTACACAAGTGTATTCTCTATTCCTTCACGTTCGCCGTGGTCTTCACCTAACTTTCCCATTCGCTCTTGACTCATAAATCTTTTTTGTCAGTCTCCTTTCATTCATTCTCTCTATATGCCCAAACCGTCTAAGCATACCTTTCTCAATTTTAGTCACTACATCTTCTTTTAAACCACAACGTACTCTTTTCACACTATTTCTTACTTTGTCACTCCGACTTCTCAACGCTCTCATCTCTACCGCATTTATTTTACTTTTATGCTTCTTCTTCGTGTTGTAAGAGAATAGTGTGATAAGGCAACGTTGTGGTATAAAAGATGACGTAGTGACTAAAATTGAGCAAGGTATGCTTAGATGGTTTGGGCATGTAGAGAGAATGAATGAAAGGAGACTGACAAAAAGGATTTATGAGTCAAGAGTGAATGCGAAAGTTGGAAGGGGAAGACCAAGGCGAACGTTCCTGGACCAAATCCAGGACATTTTAAATAACGGCCAGGTCAAGAGTACTCTAAACCGACGAACTTGTATGAAAGGTTTAATGAGAATGAAAGAAGCGAAGGAGATATGCAAGGATCGTGGCAAGCGGAAGGATGTTGTCTCTGCCTATGGGAATGAGGCGTGATGCTATGTATGTGTGTCTTCGTGTTGGCACCCACACTCCTCTTTGCACAGCCAGTCTGGCCCTTTGAGACACCATCTGGCTTCATTCAAAACTGTAATCAGAATGTGGTCCTCAAATTTTGTATACTCAAGTGCCTCTGACGCCCGTACTATTAGGCAAATCGCTATTACAAGGCATTTTTTATATATTATACAATAAAGATCGCATTAATATAAGTTACTGTCGGCTGTTAAACGGGAATGATCTAATAACCGTAAATAGACGTCATTCTAACGCGCCGTATAATAAACGTTTATGAGTAAATTGCCTTAGTAAACAATCAGATACATCAATCATACTTGTAACTTTAAAATAAGGGGTATTACACAAAAGCGTTTTGCGACATATTTATTGAGCAATTTGATTAAATTACATACCATTGTCGCAAATCACCTGTCTCTGAAAACCATATAACCATATATTATATAGCCTTGAACAATCAGTTACTTCTTACCGAAACTAGCTGTATCCAAAGGTGTCACCCGCGTTGTTTCTGCACTCGTGGACATACACTATTGGAAAAAATTAAAGGTCTTTTTTTAATCTTATTTTCTTTTTTATCTCTAGACTATCTTTATACCAAGTTTTATTTAAATCGGTTTCGTAGTTTTGGCGTGATAGCGACAGACTAAGTTGCTTTCGCACGTATATTTTTTTTCCGCTGGGAAATGCATTTAGGCACGAACCCCGACCAGGTCAGGAGTGTGGGACTCGGCGACGGCGGAGACCTCGCAATACCCACTAAAATCCAGCGGAACCCTCCTCATCCGTAAGTGAGGCACCAGGTGTTCAACTTTCGCAGTCGTCCCTGATACCTCAGATGAGTCTAACTGAGAATTCAAGGAGGTGGAAGGAGGCGCGCAAACACGCGCCGCCTAGTACCCTGCCTCCTTCGGCGGTGAGCGGGAGCATCCGCTGCATTCTCCCTCTCTCACTTATGGGCTTCCTTAAGCGAGACTACGGTCTCGCAGAAGGAAGATATTCCGGCCCAGATCCTATTGGAGAGCATCGCACCTATAATGCTCCCCAGCGAGAGATCACCGCCAATCATTGTCACCAGGAGATGACGTTGAGGTCCCCAGGCTGCACACTCTGCCATAGTGTGATGCGTTGAGTCGACTGCTGCACCACACTGTTGGCAAGCTGGTGACTCCTCCCGGCCAAATCGATGCAGGAACTTTCCGAAGCATCCATGCCCGGTCAGAACCTCGCACGTATAATACTTAGTAATAAGTTTGAAACTTGTAGCACTAAAAATGACGATATTTCCGTCCCTTATAATCTCTTTTTGGCATAAAAAAGTAGCGTATATCTTTTACCAGGCTTTGGACTATCAGTATACTAAATTTCATTTAAATCGGTTTAGTAGTTTTGGCGTGAAAGGGACAGACAGCGTTACTTTCGTATTTATATTAGTAAGGATCTTCTTTTAACGATTTTTCAAATGGCTGGATCTCTACTAAAAATGGCCGTATCGGTGTAAAATAAGAAGCAATTTGAAGCTTGATAATTCTAGTTTTAGAATCTCATAAAATAATCCAAATAACACTTATCACTCAATCGTTGTGAATATGATAAAGAAAACATTTTCAAATCTTTATCAATTTTAATTTTGTCAAGCTCAAAAGGACATATATCATTTTAATTTTAGTTTCTAGTTTGTTGAATATTTTAATTATATCCATGTCGGAGGGCTGTCTGTGGAACGCTGGCGCCATCTATCGGCGTGGGACAGAGTCATTGGTGGCAGTCCGGCGGGAGTCTCTCGGCAGTTGTCGAGTGGCGCTCGACCGGAGTTGGAATTGTCGCGTTCCTAGCTATTATTGTTAATGAGTTTGTGTAAATTCATATCGGTAATATTAAATGATTGAACATTATAATACGAGTTAATTAACAAACTGTTTGATTGCACCAACATTACCCACGAACGCCCACAGTATAAGAAATTAAATAATGACGATGTCGGCGGAGAACCATACGCCCCTGTGCTTTATGCTTCTCCGTTCTCTTTTATTCTCCGACATACATGTTTGTTTTTAAGTAAATGCAGTGCACGCTTATCTATATGTATATGAAAATCAATTGCTGTTCCTTATTCTCGCTAAAACACGAAAACGGCTGGATTTATTTGAATAACTTCGGTTTTGAATAACTTGTGGTAGTCGAAGGAAGGTTCAAAAAGTGTCAATCATTTGATGTTCGTCCTGTCGTTTTGTTTCTGACATTTTAAATTGACAGCTAACAATTTCTGAACGCAGCTATAATATTTGACGGTATTTTTTGGTAGTGGTTTAACAATATCATTTAATCATTTTAAGGATGATCAAATTTAAAGTTGTGTTTCTTATTAACTGATCAATTTCCTTCGTATTCCTGGAAAAGTCCAGCAAACTTGACACTGTCGAAATAATTTGTGCTTAATTGGCTCACTTGAAAGCCTTTAACCAAAACAAGAAGAAGAATATTTGACGGACGGAATCTGGACGTCAAGGTCGCGTTTTGACCATATATCTTACTAAAGGCCAACTCAATAAGCTTGAACGACTTCAAAATCTCGCTTTTCGGTTCATATTTAGATTGCGTAAATATGACCATGCCTTGTTTTGGTCATTTGTGGTCACAAGGTGGACCGACGACATAAAGAGGGTCGCCGGTAGCCGCTGGAGTCAGGCGGCGCAAGACCGGGCCTTGTGGACGTCATTACGTGAGACCTATGTCCAGCAGTGGACGTCCATCAGTTGAAGCGACGACGACGACGAAATATGACCATGTATCTAAATTTCATCAAATGCTCAATTGGCTTCCTATTCGCCGTCGCCGGGATCTACACATACCTTCTCTTCTGTACTGTGTCCTATTTCATCCTAAAACACCCGCTTACCTAAAAAATAAGTTTGAATTTGTTGTAAATGCAATACAAAATATTATGAGCAGTCCTTTCATGTTTTGGCTACCAGATTATGGAACTCGCTCCCGCTACTTATCCGAAAGTCGAAATCACTAAATATTTTTTAAAAATCTGTAAAAAACCATTTCTTGAAAGCTACATAGACGACTTATATTTTATGTACTATTTTTATGCATTTTATATTTAAATATTTAGTATATTCTTTTAATATTTATCATACTATCATGATGTTGTGTATACCTTTTAAGTACTCGTGTGTTTGTTCAAGTTTAACGCCTACCCTCAATTAATAAATAATATTTCCTTTTTTTAATCAACGGTTGCCTGGAAGAAATCGCCACTCTAGCGTCTCCTGGATTTAGTTTTTGTATTTTCTGTATGTATAATATAAATTTGTATAAAAAAGTGTAAAATATATAAATATGGTTGAAAAATTCTGCAATTATCATTCAGCTTTTTAATTTATTGATTCTGAAGCGGAAATTTTCCGGGTCAGCTAGGAAATTAATTAATGCCCTTTCTCCTCTCATACTTTCACCCTTTGCACGTTTAAAAATACTTTAAAGCAATTGTTTAGCTGACCTTATAGTTAGTTGTGGTCGTGGACTGAATGGGCAATGATTGTAAAGCCCATCAATGGTGATGATCGATTATAAATTCGATCCCCGTGCACTTCAAGTCTGTAACGTGAACCTTCGTGATTGATATGTCGTAGCTTCTTGACTGACAGAGCAAAACGTGTATGCAATCACAAAATTTAATACGAAATTTTCAGAAACTACTTATCCGATTTCAAAATTTCTTTAAGTGTAAAATAGCTCATTTATTACCATTACTCCTTTTTGTCACAGAAATATATAATATAGTACAGTATAATAAATAAAGCTTTATATATCGCTTGCATTTTGAAGTTGAAGCGTTTGTTTTCTTGACAGCAATAATCTCAAGAACTACTGATGCGATTTGAAAAATTATTGGAGTGGTAGATAGCTCATTTATTAAGGAAGGGTTGAGGATATATATTATCAGGTTAATACCAATAGGAGCGGTACACCAATCAAAAACGTTTCATAATCGGGATTTTCTCGTTTTGTGAGCTTCCGCTACGTGTGCTGCGTGAAAAGTTAAATTTTCGCAAAAATCATGTATGATGGAATTGTACCCCATTAAAAGTTCTAAAAAAAGTCTAATACAGCATATGTCTATCTTTTAAGGTTGGCTCACTGTAACCATTTTTATGCTAACCAAATTTTGTCCTGCATTCTTATGTGATGCAGACGGAGTTGTGTGGATCAGACAATTAAATAACCATGATGTCTATTAGGTAAGACTCGTAGTTTATCGTTTAGGGAAGTCGTGGGTTTGAATCTTTGGCCGTCGTCGCCGCTTCAACCGATGGACGTCCACTCCTGGACATAGGTCTCACGTAATGATGTCCACAAGGCCCGATCTTACGCAGCTTGGCTCCAGCGGCTACCTGCGACCCTCTTGATGTCGACCATGTGGGGGGTCTCCCTACGCTGCACCGCCCGGTGCGTGGTCGCCACTCCAGCACCTTCGGGCCCCAACATCCATCGGCCCGTCGGATTATGTGCCCCGCCCAATGCCACTTCAGGTTCGCGATTCGTAGGGCTATATCGGTGACTTTGGTTCTGCTACGGATCTCCTCATTTCTGGTTTGATCACGTAGAAAAACTCCGAGCATAGCCCTCTCCATCGCACGTTGAACGACTCTGAGCTTTCGTATGAGGCCCATAGTTAGCAACTACGTTTCAGAGCCGTAGGCTTTGTCTTCAGGCACTGAGGGGTATCGGACGAAAATATGTGCCGTAGTTTCCCGAATGCTGCCCAATCGAGTTGGATTCGGCGGTTGACCTCCTTGTCGAAATTGGACCTATCTAGCTGGACTATATGTCCCGGCTTTGTATATTCGTCTACAATTTCGGGTGCTGAGTTCTCAACAATGACTGGGTGGAGCGGTTGACAATCTCCAGTAATTATAAGTTTTTCTTTATGAAAAGAAACTGACGTTCTTAATTGTTCTTTCCAATCCATTCTTACAATCCTGCATCCCCCAGGAGTTTTTCTGGGATATTTGTAGCCTGCCTACCTGCCGTGGAGCAGTATTGTGAGTCTATGTTCTAAAAACCCTGCAGTAGTAGGAATTAGAGTTATTACTTACCTTAGTTTTGTTAAATATATTATTTACGCGTAAGGTTCGGATGGTCCTCAAAAAACCTGTTATATGTTCGATAAAATAAGAATGGAAATCTTATTTTTATATAAATATACTAGTGACTCATCCCGGCTTTGCACGGATAGTAGAGCATATTATGTCTACATATATTTTATTTGTAGTGTTATTGCATTATTGCATGTATTTTTTAATCGCAAAATCTTGGTGTATGGTTTATGTGGATTAGATTATTCTGTGTTCACAGCTGGATGTTTTTTTTTGTTATATCAATACTGAAAGCAAAAACACAAGCTAAAGCTAAAGGTATTTCTTTATATATATTAATAACTACTGCCTGATTAAGATCGTCTAATGTAGACAGCAAAAGATGCAGCGCCACGCCTTAACGAGTTTGTTAACAGTTAAATTATAAAGTAATCAAACAATAATATTATTTATTTACGTATATAAATAAATAATGCACATTAAAAGCTTACGTTTTTAAGAATTATAACTGTCGCAATGACTTTCCTATCACCGCTTTAAACGTTAGTATTCTCTTAGATGATAAAGTGAATATAGTGAGCTATAATTAAAAGATAAATGTATACAACCTGGGACGTTTTTGTACATCTATAAAAGAGGAATTTTCCCATGATACCTTATTTTGTTATATCTCGAAGGGATAAGCGTTTACGATGTAATCTGTCAAGGGGCTAGATTTGTCTTGACATTTCGGAGAAATGTAGATATATTTAAATGAATTTACACAAAACCCTAACAAATTATATACGTAAACCTTCCTCTAGAATCACTCTGTCTATTAGTGAAAATTTTATGATAATCCATTAAGTAGTTTTTGAGTTTATGTCGAACAAACAGACGCGGATAAAAACTTTGTTTCACAATGTTTAGGGACATATTGGGGAATTCCATTTTGTTTCGTTATAAAGAAATAATGTTTAAAATATATAAGCTAATCTTTCCACTCTTAAAAATGCGGACAGCTTAAGGATCAGGTTACGAAATACGAGCGTCTGTATATTCGTAGTGTACAGTTAAGTTAACAACTTCTCCTTTAAGGGCACGGACAGAATGCGTATTGTGTTATTGTTGCCATGGCGCCAAATTACGTGCATGCGAAGTGTTTTTATGACACACTAACTAATGCCCGTGATTTCCTCTACATAGAAATAATACCAGCAAAGTTGTATCGCCAAGCAAAGAGACTTCTGTTCCAGTACGATGCTGTGTAGAACTTACCTCTTAGCAGATTTACCCTAAGATTGTCCGTGGTGATGAATATATCCATCTCATTTATTATCTATTTCGCTTCTCAGTAACTATCGTAACAAAATATGCATAAAGATAACAACAGATAATAGAAAAAAACAAATTAAATTAGTTATAAAGTGACCGTTACTAACGGTGCGTGTGCCGCGTCCAAGGTCTTTAAGTATTTTGTTGTATTTTATAAACTATGAGTGTTTATTAGTGATTATTTGTGTTTTTGATTATATAACTTATGTGAAAACCCTTGAGGTAAGTTTTAATTTTTGAGATATGAGCATATAAATACAAGACGGACTTTTTTCACTAAGTCTTAATTTTAAAAAAGAAAAGATAACATTGTATAGTTTAACCATTAGCAAACATTAAAATCATAACATTTGATAGTCTTTCATGAACATTTAAGTCCCAAGAGCTACTTTTACTTGTGCAGGGTGGGGCAGGCGACGGTTATTTCCGTTAAAAGCGCGGGTAAATAACTGAGACCAAAAAAAACGAGGCCGGACAATCTAAGGGATAGCGCGCTTCCATCTTAGACTGTATCACATGTCATCAGGCGTGATCACAGTCAAACGTTAACTTATCATCAATTAACACTAGTCTTTAGACAGTGATTATTATAAGTCCTTATAAAAAGTGCGCGATCGTAGGAGTATCAAATCACCCACACTTATTGTTTATATGGAGAAAGAGTCCACCATGAAAAAATAAAAAGAAAATATGCATAATAAATACAATAAATCAATAAAAAACACATTACACACACGCATATAGAGTATATATGCATATTTGTCACTTTAAATAAGAATTTACAAAAGTTGGAACATGTGAAAGTGATATCAATATCAGAGTGAATGCAGAGAATATGGTAAATGGTGCTCTGCAGGCCTTTATGAATAGCCAAATGGTGTCTCAAAGGACCATACTGGGTGTGCATAGAGGAGTGTTGGTGCCAACACTTATGTATGGTAGTGAAAGTTGGGTATGGCAGAAGAATCACATAAGTAAAATAAATTGGGTAGAGATGAGAGCGTTGAGCAGTATGAGTAGATTGAAACTGAGGAACAAAGTAAGAAATATTGTGATATCAGAGATAAGAGAACATTGTGATATAAAAGATGTAGTGACTAAAATTGTGAAAGGTATGCTTAGATGGTTTGGGCAAATAGAGAGAATGAATGAAAGGACGCTGACAAAAAGGGTTTATGAGTCAAGAGTGATTGGAAGGGAAAGGCCAAGGCGAGCGTTCCTGAACCAAATCCAGGACATTTTAAATAAGGGCCAGGTCAAGAGTACTATAAACCGACGAACTTGTATGAAAGGTTTAATAAGAATGAAAGAAGCGAAGGTGATATGCAAGGACCGTGGCAAGTGGAAGGACGTTGTCTCTACCTACCCCAATGGGAATGAGGCGTGATGCTTAACCAAAATCAAAATATTCAGTTTTAAATAATTAGTAACAAGTCTACCGGTTCAGAAAGTTGATTTCGCTGGGAAGAAACCGGCAAGAAATTCGGCCGTTACTCTTTTAAATATTGTTTTTGAACGTTACAGTTTTGTTTAGTTTTCAATCATTTCAGTTTTTTAATTCTTAGTTTTGTATTTCCTGTATACGTTTGTGTGCAATAAAGTGTTTCTATCTATCTATTTATCAAGTTCAAACATTTCTATCGCTTGAATAATCTTCAATATGCCTTTTGTAAAAGGATGTTTTTGACATATTCTTAATAATGTGGAGGCAAATCCAAAGATACCAACGAACAAATGATTACTGAACCTTCCTCACTTTAAAATATCATAACAGGTTTGCTTTTATTTCTTATTTTTGCTTGATTATGCGCCATCGCATAATTCAAAGAATTCTTTGAATTTAACTCTTAGAGAAACACGAGCTTTTAATTGATATATAACACATATTGCTCTTTTTAGTTATATAAATGTAGTTTCAATCTCCGCCTTATCATATAACAGTATAAATATATATTTTAGCACTTTTAAAATCAGAGTATTGTCTAATTTTTCTAACAGCAAATGAAGCAGGACAAAGTTTACTTGTCAAAGTCTTTTATAAATCAGGAGCTGTAAGTTAAGAAATGTTTTCTTGCATTATCTCTGATGGAAATCGAATGCAAGACCTCAGTTAGCAAAGCGATTACTGGCACCATAGCACCAGCAATTCTGTCGAAGTTAGACTGTTATAACTAATAATATAACACAGTCTCCCCACGTATGATAATATCAGATCAAAGACCTCAATTTCAAGCAATTTAGTTACCGTTGCGATCCTGCGTGCAATTAATCTTTTAACCATCATGTCTGAGCTTCGTCTTGTAATTCTAGCCCATTGACCATTAATATAAAACCGTTGTGTTCGGCAAAACTCATTCTGATTTAAATCCTGTACCTTTTGTGATAAGATTCAATTTATTACAAAGGCATTGTTCGCAGAACTACAATCGAAGTTGTCCCGCCTCCAGACAGCGTCAAACGTTTCGGAGTTATCATTTAATACGAAGGATATTGAACTATTTCGCTTCGTGCTTATAATACGTGGGTGTTGCTATTTCTCCAAGTTCAATGACCCTTTTAGCAGCATAATATGTAGTAATCTCAGAATCATTCCCTGGTAGGATACATTTTCTTTTACAACTACAATAATAGCTTTATTGACTCAATTATGCAAGATTTTGCTCCACTTGCAAAGGGTTTGGATTGAATTATTCCTGCCAAGAGCAGGGTAGCTTTAAGTATTGCAATTTCTTGTTTTTCTTATTCTGGACTGCTGAGAAGTGAAGCCTCACAACAGCCTTGAAAGGGTTTTGTTTTTATACAATAGCTATGATTCAATAAAAATGTTATTAAAGTAAGTGCAGCAATTTTGAATCATCAAAATATCTTCTTATCCATTATTTTCAAGTGATTTATGATGATATTAAAGAACAGCTTAATCTGATATTAATTTTGAAAGAAAATGAGTTCCGTTAAGTTTACTACCTTATTTTCAATTTCGTTAAATTTTTCATGTCTTTCAGTAATCTTATATAGTTTGTTTTTTATTAAAAAGTAGCACTAAAACGTCTTTCCTGGTAGGAATAATCTTGGCTAAAGCCTTTTATCAGCCTATAACTTGACAAATTAGAAAAAAACAATTTCTTGGCTTTGCTTAGGAATGAAATCCAATGACTATTAGCAAAGCGGTTACTCATACCATTAGACAAGCAATTCTATTGAAGTTAAACTATATAATCATTAAGTAAAACTCAATGTCCCATGTTCAGAAACAAGTTTGTAAATCTCGCTTACCTTAACCTATTATCATCCAGAAATAGATAACTTACAAACAATAGTTTCCTTTATTTACTTTGTCGGGAATCGAAACCAGGATCTCTGTTAGCAAAGCTATTACTAACACCATATCACCAGCAATGCCGTTAAAGTTAGACTATATAATCATGAAATAAGACGCAATGTCCCATGTTCAGAAACAAGTTTATAAATCTCGCTTACTTTAGCTTTTTATCGATCCAGAGCCAGATGTGTTTGTAAATCTAGCTTACCTTAGCGTTTTATCGATCCAGACCCACATGTGTTTGTAAATCTAGCTTACCTTAGCGTTTTATCGATCCAGAGCCACACGTGTTTGTAAATCTAGCTTACTTTAGCGTTTTATCGATCCAGAGCCACACGTGTTTGGAAATCTAGCTTACCTTAGCCTTTTATCGATCCAGAGCCAGATGTGTTTGTAAATCTCACTTAAGGTTAAAAAGGGGGGTGAAGTCAATGTGGAACTTCAAGTTCTTTTGAAGATATACCGATTTATGATAGCATACAACTACCACTAATTATAAATATACGTGACAATATTAATCAAGTTGAACAACGCCATGGGGGTAATAATTACGATAACTATGAATTAACAATTGCTTCCTCATGCCGGCGCCGGTAATTATCTTAAATTAAAATTCTTGTGACATTGTATTTATTATTTTCTAACAATTGTCATATTGGCTTATCAGATTATATTAATTCAATGAATCTTATTGTATTATATTAATCATGGAAGCACTTCTGCATAAATACAATCTATTGAGCTACAAAATAAAAATATAATGACCAACAATAATAAATTTTGTCAATAAATACGGAAGTTATTTTTTATTTCATTTGGGAGACAAAGTTTCATGAAACATACCTATAGAAACGAAAGAGACGAAATATAAACCAATTAAGTTTCCACTTAAAAATCTAGCATACACAAAGCAGAATTATTTTGATGAAGAAAAGATGAAATTAAATCATAAGATAGAGGGAGAGAATTTTCATTATAAAACACAATTAGAGAGCTTTCTTGTTATGTAACGATTTCTTCCAGGCAACCTTTGGGTTAGAGAAATTGTTTAAGCATATTAGGAGTAAAGCATGGTAAATCCTCAAGTAATGTGCTTTTATCTGGCTCTCAAAAATTGGTAAGGATTGCTTCTCTTATACAGAGCGAAAGAATGAATGTTGACCAAAAAACTTTATGCTCTGATCGTCGTCGTTATCGACGCTTCAACCAATGGACGTCCACTGCTGGACATAGGTCTCACGTAAAGACGTCCACAAGGCCCGGTCTTGTGCTGCCTGGCTCCAGCGGTTACCGGCCACCGGGGTCGCCACTCCAGCACCTTTGGGCCCCAACGTCCATCGGTCCGTCGGACTATGTACCCCGCCCATTACCACTTCAGGTTTGCGATTCGTAAGGCTATGTCAGTGACTTTGGTTCTGCTACGGATCTCCTCATTCCTGATTTGATCGCGTAGAGAAACTCCGAGCATAGCCCTCTCCATCGCACGTTGAGTGACTCTGAGCTTTCGAATGAGGCCCATAGTCACTGATGAGTGCTCTGATCATTTAAATTCAATTTTAAATTTTGACATAATCTTACTAGTCCATGTTCCAATGAAATTCAAATTTCCTTTAAATAGATAGGTGCCTTGGGTTTAAACGGTACACAGTAGAGGGCCCGTTGACAAGTCACTTTCGAAAATTGCTAACGCTTAAAAAATATATGGGAATGGCATTTCATATCGAAACTTATCGTAAAATGAAACGTCTACGGGCCCAGAAGAGATAATATATTTAGATGGGACTAAATGTTATGTGCTATAGAAGCTTCTGAAATAATGGTAAAGTGCTGTTAAATAATTCTAATCTTGTAAACAACATATTGTACAAAAGCGAAACACAAAAGTATAGTATATTTTCTCTTGTAAATTGTATTAGGTATTGGGCATATAATTGGCTGCTTATGCCTCGGTGAACTCTGCCTAACTTATATAATGTAACTGTATTTTTATTTCATTTTATTCTTGATTAATTATTTTTCCTATCGTGATTAAATTTGATTTTCTTAGTATTATCATTCCCATAGGGGTAAGCAGAGACCTTGTTCTTCTGCTTGCCAAGATCCTTGCAAATCTCCTTCGCTTCTTTCATTCTCATTAAACCTTGCATATATGTTCGTTGTTTTAGAGTACTCTTGCTCTGGCCCTTTTTTAAAGTGTCTTGGATTTGGTCCAGGAACGTTCGCCTTGGACTTCCCCTTTCTTTCCCATTCACTCTTGACTCATAAATCATTTTTGTCAATCTCCTTTAATTCATTCTCTCTACGTGCCCAAACCATCTAAGCATACCTTTCTGAACTTTATTCACTACATCTTTTATATCACAGCGTTCTCTTATCACACTATTTCTAATTATTCTTTTCATTGGTTTATGATGAACATTTTTGGATTTGCGAACTTGCTACGTTTGCTTTCCAGCGTCAATATAAAACTATCAATAGATGTGTGTATCTGTGAAATATAAGTCTAAATTTTGAAAGAAATTTCAATTAGATCTAGCATTTCTATAATCGTTTTTTTCCCTCTTTCAGGTATAAAGCAGCAATTGAGCTACTAATTTAGAGCGAGAATTTTGGAGTTTATGTAAGTTTATTCATAAGTTAGTAAGCGGTAATACAATTTTTACTTATTTATTTATTTGTGAAATTATATAACAAATATCAGTCAAGTTTACACTATCATTTAAAGTTTATAATATAATTATTTTATGTATAAAAGAATGTATGTAAAAGAATTAAATTATATCAAACATTAAAGCTGAAAACTCAGTTTTTATACATTTTTTTCTTGTTTGTACGTTTCCTTTATTATCATTGAACTTACCATTTATAACTTAATTATTGCTTGTCATTACGTCTTAATTAATAGTTTGGTTATTAGTCAAGTTTCCCACTAGTCCAAACCTAAAAAAATTAGAAGATTTCCTATTTTTTTCCCACCCGAACGAATCCGAGACTTTACTATCGATGCCTGCCTTCACAATTACTTCGTCATTTGCATTCATAGTGGTTATAAAAAATAATTAATCTGACTCACTGATTTCACACTTTTAAATGTACCATAAATATTGAAAATTTTAATTGGTTTGCGAAATCGCGTAATAAATGTCGCCAAAAGAGATATTTTAAAAGGTTTATCTCAAAACTATACCAAGTCTTCGCGTTTAATATGTGCAAGGAATAGTGTATTACACTGCTTTACTTAGGGTTGTCACTTCACAGGATTAAAAACTTTTTAAAGAATAAATCAACAAATTCCTGGTCCCTATTAAGTAAGTGTTATTTGCAAAAACACACACACGCTGAGGATTAACTATCGCTTGCTGAATAAAGAATGCATCATTAAAATTAGATTAACCAAACAGTTTAATAACTGACGTATAATTTGTCATAAACTTGAGAAAATTTAAAGTTAGTCAACAATAAATGCGTTTTATTTATGTATTTATTATCTACAAAAACACTACTGTTCTAGAGGGCAGTTTAAATTTATTTTTACTGTCAAAAACTTTAAGTTGGGAAGTTGACGGTGTGATCCACCCCCGTGCCTCAGAGAGCACGTTAAGCCGTCGGTCCTGCGCCTAATCTCTCTCCGTTCGTGTCGGATTGCCGTCACGTCGGACTACGAGACTGAAGGAATACAGAGTACACTTGTATACTATGCCTGCCAATCCGCAGTGGAGCAGCGTGGTGCAGCACTCGTATGAGTGAGGAAGCCTATGCCCAGCAGTGGGACGTTAATGGGCTACTACTTACTTTTACTTACTTATACTAGGAAGTAATTCACGCTTTCTTAGTTTTGGATATAAGATTTTAGAGTTTTAATCTATAAAACGAACTTCAATTTCTTCTGGGTTCTGTGGTTTTGTAGATCCAGCTTTCTTAATAGGAACCAGCGAAATAGTTCCTAATGTAAAGACAGTTTAATAGTGTTAATTGCTTCATTGATCTATTGTGCAGCTACTGACTATGAATTAAGAAGTTTTATTGACTTTTCTGTTACGGAAATCTCAATCTTTAATAATAGTAATAGATAAAGTTGAGAAATCAGTAGCACTTTAAGCTGTTAGTTCTGCGTATGATCTCTGTGAGAAAGTCGAGTGTATCTCAAGAACATGGCGTTACTAAATTATCTCCTGAGAAAACAATAATCCCCGTATGAAATTGGAGGCCGAAACCAAAATAGGGGTAGAGAAGTTTTAATAAATTAGTTTAGTATTATTAAAACATGTCAATAGAAACTTGAACAAATTCGTAATCCAACAAATTATTGATATGATAGTAAAACATATTGTTGACAGCATCAGATGTTAACTAAACCTTTATTATAAAACTAAATCTTAAACTTTTGTTTCGAGGCAAAACGTCTTGAAGTAACGTCACCTCTTTGCTGTTTCGGATCGCGAGTCAGATTTCTGGCTACATGCGCTTCCATCTGCATCCGTAGGTACCTTGTTAGACAAGACTACGTTATCTTTATCTGCGTCTGGCTGTGAAAACAACAGAGCCCCATCGCTGTAAATGTGGTGAGTGGGTAAATCAACTCGGCCACCACGGTCTGTCTTGTCTTCGTAGTGCTGGACGTCTTCCCAGACACGCCGGCATGAACGACATCATCAGAAGGACCCTTGTCACCATTCACGTGCCGGCTATTCTCGAGCCGAATGGAATTGCACGTGATGATGGTAAGAGACTTGATGGTATGTCGTTGATGAATTGGAAAAAAGGAAGGTCGTTGGTGTGGGATGCTACATGTGTTGATACGCTTGCACCATCTCATATTGGCGGCGGCGTCAGCAGCTGAAAACGCCAAGAGGCGCAAATATGAGAGTCTTGCTTTAGAATACATATTACTTTTGGCGAGGAGACATTAGGACCGTGGGGTCCTGAGGCTAAAAGCTTTTTGAAAGAAAATTCATCTTACTTGGTTGATGTCACCCGTGACCCTAAGACCGGGTGGTACTTCGGACAGCGTATAAGTATCGCTGTCCAAAGAGGTAACGCTGCCAGCCTTATGGGCACCCATCCATTTGCTTCTGATGGCGCATTTTAGTTACTTTTCTTTTTTCTGTATTAATGTTAAGGTTTGATATAATCTCATCATGGTTAATTCTATATTTCTAACACAAAATCATATTTAGTATATAATTATTCAATTGTGAATGTAATATTAAACTCTGTCAGTAACGTAGTTAATATTGCCGATATCAATGTTTTACTCGTTTATTATTGCAATTTCAAATAATTTTCATTGCTTAAATATTACACATAACACGTCCAATCTCTTCCAGAGGAAATTCTGAAAAATACGTCCACATCACGTAAATATTCATTAAATAACACGTTGCTATTTTGACACACAGAAACTTTACTTTTATTTATATCTTCAGATAATGTAACATTATTTCTTAATTATCCCAAATTTATGGGTGTAATATAAAACTTTTCCTCTAGCAACACTTTATAATAACGCTAAAAGTTTCGGGTAATTCACCAACAACATCTTTATAGCACAGTGTGACCAAATTAAAATAGAAATAAGCAATTTAAACATAAATTATCATCATCTTAGAGATATAATGCTAATGAAATATTATGGTACCCAATTTAACGTCTCATTATTGACGAATCTACTATTTTACGGTTTGATATGAGCTTTTACAGCCCTTGGTCTACAGTATATTGGATAACAAGTTCGTAACTATTTATTAAGTAATTTAATAGGTTTCGGCTTGGTGTAATTTACTGCAGTTGTTTTAATTATGGCGGGTGACCCCCCTTAGAAACTGCGGGTAGAGGTAATTGCGGCTGCGCCAGAGGCGAGTGGCCTAATCTCATATATACGTAAACAAAAATATATCTATTGTCCGTTTTAGTAGACCTTCCACTGCCATGAGATCGATATCTACGCGGTTGAAACCGCTGGGAATTGCTAGTAGTTTATAATTATGTACAAAGAAATTGTTTGTGTCCCAAATAAAATTAAATATATATAAATTAAAGGCTATTCCTAGTTAGTGACAACCCTACCTGTAAGTGTGTCACTGGGGCCGCCGCCGGTCACGAATTCACACACCTGTACGTGACCGCGTACAATGAGCTAAGTGTCCCTTAATTGTCAGCTTTCAGGAGATACAATAAAAAAGATTTCACAATTTATTAACATAAACTGCGCTATATAAAGAGTTATAAAGCCCTTCATATAAATCGAAGTCGAAAATAAGTTCACGTGAACCCCTCCCTGACACACACCTGTGCTGTAATTGTGTTCTTCTACTAATAAAATTGTTTTTTTTTTACAAGAAACGGTAACTTGTCTGTTATTGCTTCAAAATCCCGGAATAACCTTGTCGTAAATAGGACATGTACGTCCATGTCAAAAGCGTCTGACAAACGTTAGGTAAGCAACGAGTAAGCGTTTCGCGGTCTTTTCTTCATTTGGATTTTATTTACAATACCTTCATCTCAATATTCATTTATTTCTTTATATACAAGTATTATAAATATACAAACTGCTTCGTTGGTCCAGTGGCAGTTAGCATGTTCGACTCCCGGGTCGGACCAATTCAGAAATCAATATTGAGTTTTCTATTACGATTTTCTCAATATTTGCCCGAAATCTGGAAGTTGGCGGTGTACTCCACCCCCGTGCCGCGGAGAGTACGTTAAGCCGTCGGCCCTGCGCCCGATCTCTCACCAGTTGTGTCGGATTACCGTCACATCGGACTATGAGAGTGAAGGAATAAAGAGTGCACTTGTGTGCTATGCCTGCCAATCCGCAGTGGAGCAGCACTCGTATGAGTGAGGAGGCTTGTGCCCAGCTGTGGGACGTTAATAGGCTGCTACTTACCTTATAGAAATAATTTAATAAGAAATACAAATAACCGAAAGCTATCCTAGCCATGATTGAAGCTGAACTGATCAAAGACAAATTATAAAATACAATTTGTTAAGTTTATGCTACCAGGAATCGGACTTGCACCGTTACGATGAGTAGAATTTAAATGCTTCTTTCACAGGGTAAAAGTATGAAGCCTTTTAAAAATCAAGACATGACGACAGTCAGTATTGAATTTTAATTGCTTTTAATCAATCCAGTTGCCGAATCAAGTTCTATTACGCAATCTCCACTTCATATCTATTTGATATGCGCCCGCGCATACTTCCACGCTTATTAAACAGTATTACTATTAATACATTAATTGTATTCAGTTAATTACGAAACATGATTGATGTATTTATTGTAGCATACAATATCATCCAGTACACCTGCAGTGGAGAAGCATAGTTGGTTTAGGGTAGGAGGCAAGAGGCCCACTATTGCCGTCTCCCTCCTTAGTGGTGACCTTTGGGTAACGGAAGCGGGGTCCGTTGCCCAACAAAAAGAGGTCCCGCGAGGTGGTTTGTGGCTTGCCAGTTGCTCCAGGCAATCCACCTTCGAAGTAAGTTTTGGTCATTGACCGAGTTGGGCCTGAGCAGGCACATCGCTGGCAGGGTTGCGAATGTCTGTCAGTCGCGTTCTCGTGACCTCGCCTTCGAGTGATGTAGGGGCACCGGGTTTTCGCCGGTATGAGTCCGGCATACCCTGGAACATCCTCCCGAGTATTCCAGGTATCCACAAGGATTTCCCAGCGTTAAATAAAAGGGTGAAGTAAGTTCAAAAATCATTTATCGCGAGCATACCTGAGCATATGCATTTTTAAAAAGACACCTGATTCATTTTTGGGTTTGCCTTTGCATAATTTTAAGAAATATATCCAAAACATCTTTTTACGAAAGACGATTAGAATGTTGAAGATTGTTTAAGCCCTAAAGAAGTTTGGACTTAATTACAGTTGCAAACAGCAGAAACTACAATGAAAGGAGTAATTCCAGAGTTTATTTCCAGTTACTTCTTCAAAAAGACCTAGATTTTATGTTGATACCTAAATGTCACAGGTGCCGTTTGAACTCATGGCCGGTGGTGTTTAAATCATGTAATGAGATGTAAGGATTACCATGCTATTAAAAATACGTTAGCGCTGACAAGAAGAGAAGAGAAAGGCACGGCTACTAATGATTTGGACTAATATTAGATAGGAAACCACACAGGATAAAACTTCCTGGCGCCTAGAAAAGAAGGCAGTGCCACCTCAAAACATTGGAAAAGGCAAAGAAAAAAAGGATTTTAACATAATTTACTTAACATCTAGAATATATCTGTTGGATAACTCGCTGCGAGTTAAACTTTTTGTCATTTTGTGGGTTGTTACGGTATGCGTAAGACCCAACTGCATATTCCGGTCACGATGTACACTTGTAACGGTTACAGAACTATAATTTACTTGTCTACAGTGACACCAGATTGACTCATTGCTGACGCACCTGTGACCATATCGAAATTCTTTACGCGTATTTCCTTCGCCTTGTGACTCCAATCAAAATCCGGGTTACTGTTTACTTCGAGACAGATCTTGCATGGCGTATATTATCGTATAAGTAAATACATTAAATAACGTTAGGGCTTACATCAGGACATCAAATAAGAACACGAAAGTTGATCGCTTGATGTCTTACGGATGAAGAGGGTCCCGCTGGGTTTTAATGGGTATTGTGTGGTCTACTCCGTTGTCCAATTCCACTCTCCTGACCGATCGAGCTGGTGTGTAAATTTATTTCCCAGCGACATAAAAATGATTGGAGCATAAGTGTGATGCTTTTTCTTTTTTATCTAACTAAGAAATGTAGTACCCAATTGACCAGGGTAGCGATTTGGAGATCCCAGTACTCCCCGTTATATCATTATATGCAGGGGGAAGCCTCTGAGGGGGTTTTCGGTACAATCCTACTTAATACTTTGGGACATCAAGTAAAAAATACAAAAGTTAATACCCTGATATCTCACGGATGTAGAGAGTTTCGCTGGGTCTTAGTAGTGTTATGAATGGTTAAAGTTTAAATGTGATGCTTTACTTTTTATTCTAGCTAGGTAATGAAACCCAATTGCCTAGGGTAGCGGTCATGGGATTCTTTGGAGATCCCAGTGCTTCCCGTTATAAGAGAGAAGCCTCTGAGCGAGTTATTGATGCAATCCTACTTAAACTAATCTTTCTTCCAAAAATTCGAGATGTCGTCTAAAAATTTCTCCTCTTATAAAAAAATAACCGCTCCGCAATATCCCTTAAACCCAGTGAGACCTCTATTTTTACTACTAATGCATCAGGGATTCCTTATTTCACATGTTCTGTTCCATAATCTTCAAAACCTCCATCTCACACTGATGAAAGTTTATGATTATTTAAATCTTCTGTATTATCAGCTGTCTATAAGTCAACATCCATTCATGAATAGTCCAGCCAATGCTGGTAATAAAGGAAAACCTTTCGGTGTCTTAAAAAGTTCATGTGTAGTTAGTAAAAAGCTCGTTTTGAAAGACACTTTAAATTTTATTAATGGATATAAAACCAATAAACATACATTTTTAAAAACAAACACTGTTTGTACCTGTGTCCCTTATAAACTTAGTAACTATCCATCTGATGTGCCCTAAACCAAACACATTAGAAAGGCAATAATGTGAAGATAGTCAATCACGAGATCTTCTAAACTGTTCGTGGAATATAGCAGATTCCATTCGCTATGTAGACTGCTACAAAGTATTGATTTCCCCACATTCCTAGGAGATCAGGAGCCGTGCAGCTGACAGATAATGGTTCCATTATACCAGTTTATCATCTTAGATAAATCTGTTAATTATAAAAATGAATAGAAATCCGTATATAGGTCTAGTTTCCCTACGATTTGAGTAAGTAGGGCTCAGAGGTGTGATAAGCTATCAGCACTCCTAGATACGGTGATAATGGTGATAACAGCTAGCTGAAGCTTGTCTATTACACAATTAGGCCGCTCTACTACCACATAATGTCAAGCCACTTTACATCTACTTGACCTGAAAACTGATATAATAACAGGGCATAGTGATGTGAATAGTCCCTTTCTTTTAAAGGGTTCAATTTTCGTAGGGAAAATACCAGCAAGGACGTGTCGCCATTACAATGAATGCAATACAATATTACGGAAGTGCGATAATTTACTTTTGACCTTAACATAACATAGCAGTGTGAGTACCCGCTTCTTTATAGGTCCTGGATTCAATTCTCACAAGATGAATCCAAGGGCCAGTTACCGACCTATTAGCAAAGACATTTCAACGGTGAAAAGTCATGCCTTATTGTTTAAAGGATACAATCTTAAACGATACCATTACCTATCATCGAATGAGGTCACAGTCAAACTTAGATACGTCATAAGTAAGTAAGTAGCAGCCCTTTAACGTCCCACTGTTGGGCACAAGCCTCCTCACTCCGAGGAGCGAAGGTTTTTAGTGCATAGATCCACCACGCTGCTCCACTGCGGATTGGCAGGCATAGTACACAAGTGCACTCTCTATTCCTTCACTCTCATAGTCCGATGTGACGGTAATCCGACACAACCGGAGAGAGATCGGGCGCAGGACCGACGGCTTAACGTGCTCTCCGAGGCACGGGGGTGGATCACACCGCCAACTTCCCAACTTCGGGCAAATATTGAGAAAATCTTAATAGAAAACTCAATATTGATTTTTGAATTGGCCCGACCCGGGACTCGAACCCAGGACCTCATGTCTGTAGTCAAACATGCTAACCACTAGACCAATGAGGCAGGTAGGCATACGTCATGTTTTGCTGGAATATTAATTTGCTTATGGTAAGTCCGTTAAATGACTTCTGGATCTTTTCTAGCCCATTCAAAATGTTTCTACAAGTATCTTTTGTATACAGGTATTAAAGTGTTCTTATAAAAAAAATATTAGGCCATTCTTGCTCTAGCAGTCTCAGTAAATCAGACCAATATCTAAATTTAAAATTCAAAATGTTAAGGCCAACAACAATACTAAATATATTTGAATACTAGAAAAAGATTATGGTAATTTTATAGCCACAGATTCATATTTAGATAGCACTGATGTTATATACAATACTTTTAAATCTAAACTGATATTATAAATGCTAAAGTGCATATCTGTCACAATTTTAAACCTAATGCACTGGATGATGGTAAGAGACCTGATGGTATGTCGTTGATGCCTATGAAAAAAGGAAGGTCGCTGGTGTGGGATGCTACATGTGTTGATACGCTTGCACCATCTCACATTGACGCTACCTCCAAATCAGCGGGAGCGGCGCCGTCATTAGCTGAAAACGCCAAGAGGCGCTAATATGAGAGCCTTGCTTTAGAATACATAATTGTGCCTTTTGGCGAATAGAATACATAATTGGGACCGTAGGGTCCTGAGGCTAAAAGCTTTTTGAAAGAAAATTCATCTCACTTAGTTGATGTCAACCGTGACCCTAAGGTCGGGTGGTACTTCGGACAGCGTATAAGTATCGCTGTCCAAAGAGGTAACGCTGCCAGTCTTATGGGCACCCATCCATATATTTAAGTTATATAATAATTTATTAAATGCACTGGAATATGTTGACAGTAGAACTGAATTTAATTATATAGATAAGTGAGACATAGGAGATAGACATACTACACTGTTAATAAAAATGAAGTTAAAATTAGTTCAACTTGTGAACAGGAATAAATAAACAGAAATAATTAAAAGAAATCGATGTTGGCAATGTGTGATCATTCAAAATACATTAAATAAAAGGATGTCGTATGGACGAAAGAATATTTACATATGTCGTGATAAGCATTTCAATGTTTCCCATTAAAGCATTTTAACAATCATGATACAGAAAATATACCTAATCAAATTTTAATGCGAAATTTATACGAAGATGTAGGTGTAGCGCCATACGATTTACATAGCTTGAATTCATCAATACTGTCTATACATGTACGGGTTAATATATGCACACCTTTCAACAGAACCGCTGGCTGACGTGACATCGGCATATAACGGTCATGGGAAGACGGCAAAATTCATCTCCTTGTATAACAAAATACCCGTGATTTTAACTCTTAAAACATATATAAATTGGAGCTATATTTCCTTCTCACACCCTCATGTGACATACCTTCAGAAAAGGTTAATATCTCAGAATTATTTTGGGGCCAACAATGGGATGATATCATGATTTCTGCGAGTACGTTACACGAATTTAGATGTTAGTATGTAAAAAAACAACGATTATGTTATTTCTTCGAAGAGACATTGTCATGCATACATAATTTTTTTGCCTGTACACTCTCCGTCCTAAACATAGAATTAAATAGGAAAAAAAGATAATCATTAAATTTATATCTATTTCATTTAGTGTTTCTTGTTCAATAAGTAACGCTGTGCTTACACATAGGCTCGAAACTTTCAATCTAGCTGAAACAAGATATGTAAATTTATGAAGAACATACGAGAATTTCTTGTACTCAGTGGTATCATTTATAATATAATAAAGCCTTTATTTCCAACTAAATTTTTCATTTACATATGTTATTTCAGTTACTTTTAATATATTCAAATTACAATTATTGTCAATGTCTGTTTAATTATATTACTATATGTCAATGAGAATAGTTTGCTTCCTCATTTAAAACGAGTCAATATTGGAACGCCCATTTTTGGGCAAAGGCCTCCTCCATCCTTTTCCACCCTTGTCTGTCCCATGCTAGCCTCGTCCAAGCGAGGCTCGCTGCATCCACGATGTCATCCCGCCAACGACGTCGAGGCCGGTCACTTGGCCGTCGCCGTCACGGGGATACCAGTGTAATAATTTTTCCGCCCAGCGGCTTTCGTTTGTTTTGGCTATATGTCCTGCCCAGCGCCATTTAAGGCAGCATGACAGTTCCGCCGCGTCAATAATTTTTGTCCTATTTCTTATATCTTTATTTTTAATTTTGTCTGTAATTTTTAGGCCTAGCATGCTCCTTTCCATTGCTCTCTGACAGACCTGTATTTAGTTTATGATTTCTTTGGTAATTGGCCAAGTCTGGCGGGATTTATGGAAATTTTTAAATCAGTATTTAATTTTGTGAGGCCGTTTATAAACTATCTGATTCTGATATCTGTAGAATTCATATAATTTTTTCTATTCCTAAAGGGAGTGTATTGGGACCCTTTTTCTTCCTTATTTACGTTGGTGACTATCGTGAAATTACAGATGATGATCACGAGATGATTTGATTACTTAACTCATATACAGATGACTAATATTAAAATTCAATCCATTAAATATTATTTTTAAATCGATGAACTTTGATACAACGACACGAGGCAAATCCAGTTGTTACAGGAAAAATCGTTCATAAAAAAATAATTACTTTAAACAATCACCATTTATTGTTTATAAAGAGTAGTATTATCAATGCTAAATAATTAAATCATCATTATATTATCTTTATTGAGACATTACCCAAAACTGCACTTGTTTTGCCGCCTACGATAAGATAACATGATTTATTTCCTAAAAGTTTGCCCTCAATTTTATGAAAGAACTTGAGTATAATAAGATAACTTAACAGAATTTTTAGTTAGTGCACCTTATACATATCATTGAAAATTTATGTCAGTCTGTTGTTTCATTGGTATTATTTGACAGAAATTGTCCCAGATAGTGGGACCTCACTGTCGCGAACTGTCACAAAGAGGGTTCTGAACAATTTTTTGAACATCAGTGGGGTTCCGTGAAGATGGTGGAATATTGTGGCCTTAATCTAACGTGGTAATAACCATAGCAGGCTTGATCGATTGTTTCTTAAGAGAAGCCGAGGGAGCAATACACAGTGAAAGCCGCAGAGGACTCTTCGGAAATCTCAGAGCACTCTGTTATATGCTGAAGAAGGCTACCGAAAGGGTTTTAGTGTGTATTCTCCCACATAATCCGAATTTTCTCCAAAAAATTTGCGTAACTTATAAAGAAGAAAATGTATGTATGTATATTAATATGAATTAAGACTTATGTCGATTACTTTAGTTGCGGTTATGCTATTCATCACGCCTAATTCCCATAGGCGTAGGCAGAGACCACGTCCTTCCACTTGACACGATTCTTGCATATCTCCTGCGCTTCTTTCATTCTTATTAAACCTTCATGTAAATTCGTCGGTTTAGAGTACTCTTGACCTGGCCCTTATTTTAAATGTCCTGGATTTGGTACAGGATAGTTAGGCTTGGTCTTCCCCTTCCAACTTTCCTTTTCACTCTGCACACATAAATCCTTTTAGTATACTCTCATTTCATTCAATCTCTATACGTGCACAAACCATCTAAGCATACCTTTCTCAACTTTAGTCACTACATCTTCTTTTATACCATAGATTCTTTTATCATACTATTTCTTACTTTGTCACTCAGTTTCAATCCACTCACACTTTTCAACGCTCTCATATTAAAATTACAAATATTTCTATGAAACTGTGGACTTTGAGGTTCTGAGATGCTGGCGTGGGATAATAAACCTGTCCAGCTGAAAGTGTCTATTGAATTAGACAACCAAGAGGATTCATTTCCATTTCTCGAGTTATGATACTCTGCCTCCCAGTGATGCGTAATATTTGAGCTTATCAGTTACTTAAAAAGAAGCAATATCCAGTTTGTTTGTTTTTTCTTTAATTCCTAAACTGTGTTTACTAAGATCCTCCGGTATCCGCAGGCAATATGTTAAGAGTTTTTCAGTTGGTATTTTGTGCTGCGACACCCACACTTCTGGCTAAAGCGATATTTTCTGTTGGGTTACATGAATCCACGAATGAAATGAGTGATGCATCTATATCGAGGAAAATAGGAATTTTTTAAATGTTTATAAAGGTATCACAAAAGTAAAATAAATGCGGTAGAGATGAGAGCGTTGAGAAGTATGTGTGGATTAAAACTAAGTGACAGAGTAAGAAATGGTCATAAGAGAACCTTGTGGTATCAAAGAAGATGTAGTGGTTAAAATTGAGAAAGGTATGCTTAGATTGTTTGGGCATGTAGAGAGAATGAATGAAAGGAGACTGACAAAAAGGTTTTATGAGTCAAGAGTGAATGCGAAAGTTGAAAGGGGAAGACCAAGGCGAACGTTCCTGGGTCAAATCCAGGACATTTTAATTAAGGGCCAAGTCAAGAGTACTCTAAACGGACGAACTTGTATAAAAGGGTTAATGAGAATGAAAGAAGCGAAGGGGATATGTAAGGATCGTGGCAAGTGGTTGGATGTGGTCTCTGCCTACCCCTATGGAAATGAGGCGTGATGCTACGTATGTATGTATGTATGTATAAAGTTATTCACAGATTGTTAGTAATATTTTGAATAGCTAATAGATTAATTCGCAAATTAATATCTATAAATATTACTTTTACGAGTATATTAATCCAAATACATTTTCCTTAGTAAACTTAATAAAGAAGGCTTATTTAATATGATTATACATTATTTATACTTTAGTTAACGAACTGGTCTCTACGGCATTTTATCTGTAAACGTTTGAACATAATCGCTTTGTAAATACCGCTGTGAAGTTGCCAATTAAGCGCCAAGGGAACAAGGTGTGCAGGGAGTAACGGACATTTTCACACTTGGACCGTGCTCATGCAAATCAACTTTATTATCACCTCTGGCTCGCTTCGTTAAGATTATAATAATATAACGTACACTTTTCTAATAAAATCTACCGGTGCATACACGTGTTGAAGTGCTTGTACGAAAACGCCACCATGTCAGTCCGTATACAAGACCAAAGCCCAGCGTCTATCCAACTGCAACGTGGAGTGCGACAGGGAGATGTTATCTCCCCGAAGCTCTTCACTGCGGCGCTGGAAGACCTTTTTAAGCTTTTGCAGTGGAACGGACTGGGCATCAACATCAACGGCGAGTACATCACTCATCTACGGTTCGCCGACGACGTAGTCATTATGGCAGAGCCTCTCGAAGATCTCAATACAATGCTCGGTGACCTCAGCAGAGTTTCTCAACAGGTTGGCCTGAAAATGAACATGGATAAGACGAAAATTAAGTCTAATATCCATGTACCGCCACACCCTATCATCGTTGAGAACTCAGCTCTCGAAATTGTCAACGAGTACACTCACCTGACACATATAGTCCAGCTAGGTAAGTCCAATTTCGAGAAGGAGGTCAACCTCCGAACAGTGCATGATGCCAGTGATGACCTACGGTTCTGAGGCGTGGTCGCTGACTATGGGCCTCATGCGAAAGATCAGAGTCACTCAGTGCGTTGGAGGGGGCTATGCTCGGAGTTTCTCTACGTGATCGAATTAGAAATGAAGAGATCCGTAGTAGAAGCAAATTCACTGACATAGTTCTACGAATCGCGAACCTGAAGTGGCAATGGGCGGGGCACATATTCCGAAGGACTGATGGACGTTGGGTTCCGAAGGTGCTGCAGTGGCGACCCCGCACCGGACGGCGCAGTTTAGGCAGACCCCCCACATGGTGCACCGATGATATAAAGACGGTCGCTGGTAGCCGCTAGTGCCAGGCGGCGCAAGATCGGGCCTTGTAGAGGTCATTACGCTAGACCTATGTCCAGCACTGGATGTCCATCGGTTGAAGCGACGACGACGACGACAACCACTCTATATTTAATAAATTTCGGAAAAATAACCTTGTGGCATCATAAGAAGTGATTATGTCATAATTTTCAATCGGCTCTCCTGTAAAATTAGATTTATTAGAAATTAACGAATTATATCCGTATTCTTCCAAAGCATTGATATGTGTAGATAAATTTAATTTTTTAAAACGTTTTAAGATACTTGAATAAACTCCTTGATATAACAAAGGTTCAGTGTACTATCTGAATCTACAAGCGGCTATAAATTTCTTCGGGACCTTTCACCGTTGTAACTGCGCCATCGCAGAATCCTGTTACTGTGGGGATTACTTCGCTATCAGTCTGCTCGTTAAGCCTTTTAATTGCAGTATCATATATCTTAACGTGCACTTATTTCATTAATATTTTCATATTCATAGTTATAAAAGTAAGATTCGGCATATATATGTTTATGCAATGTGAAAAAAGTCTAAAAATCATCATTCTATTTAGATTTATCATAAACTATCATCGACATACACGCTGCCAACTTATTTCTCTACTTAGTTCTCTACGTTTATGTGAAAGTCATTGTAAAGAAAGTGATCCACCTTTTAGTAGATTACAATAATAACTATATAACTGGAACCAAAGGTTAATTTATGTTAGACTGTACAATTATTTGGATCAAGTAAGACTTTAACTGTGTGTTTTATTTATGCTTCAATTAAATATCACACTATACATCTCTTATAAGACAGACATAACAGTACTCGTAGATATTCCTATATCAGGCTACGTAGTGCCTAACAAAGGATGAAACTGAGGACCTCGTTAGCAAAGTAAGTTAAAAGTAAGTAGCAGCCCATTAATGTCCCACAACTGGGCAGAGGCCTCCTCACTGCGAAGAGCGAGGGTTTTTAGAGCATAGACCCACCACGCTGCTTCACTGCGGATTGGCAGGCATAGTACACAAGTGTGCACTTTCTATTCCTTCACTCTCATAGTCCGATGTGACGGGAATCCGACACGACCGGAGAGAGATCAGGCGCAGGACCGACGGCTTAACGTGCTCTCCGAGGCACGGGGGTGGATCACACCGCCAACTTCCCAACTTCGGGCAAATATTGAGAAAATCTTAATAGAAAACTCAATATTGATTTTAGAATTGGCCCGACCCGATACTCGAACCCAGGACCTCATGTCTGTAGTTGAACATGCTAACCATTAGACCAATGAGGCAGTCTCTCGTTAGCAAACTTACTATTTAATCAGCAAGATAGTATTAATTAAAGAATGTTATAAATGTTTCTTAATACCGAAGAACCGAATCCCGGACCTCATCAGCAAATTTACCATTTAACTTAGAATTTAAAGACAGAAGACATATTATATCCAGATGTGAAACGAATCATTTTTGGACAACAAGTATAAGTAGCCTTTTTTAAAAAGCAATCTCGCGGATATTTGCGGATTAATCACACGCATTGAATTCACCATAAGTAGGTCAATACACAGACAACGATCTTGAATCATATTTTTATTTACAGTTTAAATGGTTAATTAATCTCTCGTATGCAGAAAATGCAACATTCACTGATAAAATGTCACTTTAAGGTTACTTTCGGACATTCAATTATATGAAAATTTATTGGCATAAAGACTTGTAAATGCTCGAATTTTAACTATGACTTATCTTTTAAGGACACTATCAGGTTTTTGGGTCACTGAATGTATCCAATATATGAAAAAGTTACATTCAATTGAACGAAAGGTTGCTTAGATACTTTTAAATCCTCAGTAGTCTGTAAGTTTCTAACAAATATACCAGCAGTTCTGCTTAAAAGAAACCGACAAGAAAATCAGCAGTTACTCTTTTAAATATAGTTTTGTAGTTTAAAATGTTTAATATTTTGCTTGTGAGCAGCTGTTACAAACATCTTCGTCGCATAAATAATCTCCAACATTGTAATATGCCTTTTGTAAAAGGATGTTTTTGACATATTCCTTAAAATTATGGAGAGATGAATCAAAAACTGATCGCGCTATCTTATTAAAAATACGTATGCCCGACAGGCATTTGAGAAGGAGCGGAAGGTTGCTCCTAATGCCCTTGCTATCCATCGCCCATAGTTGGGTGGTAGAAGACGCAAATTGCACGTCTCTTCCCACAGCCTTGATCCTTGATTCAGCTTCATCTGGGGCACCATAGATAGATAGAAAGATAATACGCTTTACTGAACACCACGCTAAAAATAGATGTACAATTACTCAGTTTTTTTTATATATTGATGGCAGACAAACGAGCTGGTGGGTCAGCTGATGTTAAGTGATTACCGCCGCCCATGGACATCTGCAGCATCATAGGGGACGCTGATGCGTTGCCAGCCTAATAAGTACGAGTTGATTCTCCTCTTGAATGAATATGCATCATAGTCATGCGGGAACACCGTCGGTGGGAGTTCCTTCCACATTTCGCATATCCGTGGGAAAAACGATCGATGGTATCGGACTGTGGCTGAAGGCCATGCATCCAGGTTATGCGGATGAAATTTATTTCTCCAATCCAAAGAGCTCTTCAGAACATTCCCCATGGTAGATACGATAGAATACACAAAGAGAGCTTATGCTTCTACGGTGCTCTGGCGTCTCCAGTCTACGTGTCAATCGGTATTAGATATTGTGTGTAATTGGACGATCTTATTGCTCATTAGCGTTCTCTTCCAGATAACCCAAGCTTTAGAGAAACCGTCAAAAAAAGAAGAGAGTAGATAAGAGGTGTGTAACATGACTAGCCATATCATAATGAATTGCGCAAGGGAACCGCTGGTGTTTGACTTTAGGATAACGTGGGATCACTGGGTTTTAGCGGATGTCAGCGAAAAACAGCAGTATGCTTCCATATTAGACTGTTGTTGTTTTCTTGCCCTTATCCCACTAGGTGGGGTCGGCACAGCATGTTTCCTTTCGCCACTTCACTCTATCTCTTTCACACAATTCATCCACACTTTTTTTGGTCGCCCTCTCCCGGCCTTGCCGCTTACCATCATATTTAGGACCCCCTTACATACATGGCTATCCTCCCTTCTCATTACATGTCCATACCAGGCTAACCTTCCACTCCTTAACTTCTCGGTCACTGGTGCTACTTTCACACTTCCTCTAATATACTCATTCTTAATCTTATCCAATTTTGTCACTCCACACATCCATCTCAACATTCGCATCTCCGCTGCATGCAATTTCCTTTCATTCTCCCCTTTGGTGGCCCAGCACTCTGATCCATAAGGGGATGACAGGTCTTACGATTGTCTTATAAATCTTCCCCTTTAGTTTAAGGGACATTCTGGCATCGCAAATTGTTCCCGAGACCTGCCTCCACTTCATCCAACCTGCATTTATCCTGCTAGTCACATCTCGGTCAATGCCGCCGTCATTTTGAAAGATAGAGCCGAATCTGAGCAGACTCGAAGGGAAACACCATCTAAGACAATTGAAGAAAAAACTTCCATCTAAGACTGTATCATTATTTATCATCAGGTAAGATCTCAATCAAATGTTAACCTGGCAGCAATAATAAAAAAGTGTGCCCGTATCAGCGTGGTGGCAGTAAAACTTCTTCGGCTTGTATTGTATTAAAATAGTAATTTTTCCGAGTCTGGTGGGAGGCTTCATCTGAGGCTAGTTACCACAATACAAGCAAAGACGTACAGCCAGTCGAGGAGATTTGTGTTCCGATACAATGCTGTGTAAAAACCATAAGAGGAACCAATTGTCTCTTCACAGATTAGTACGCTTTCAACTTATATCGTATATATACATTTGTAATAATTTTCGTACTCCTGGTAACGCGTAACGGAAACTTCCGTGCCATAAATTCACCTCAAAATAAAGACTAGATGAATATTATCAAAGCAAACTGATAGGCTACTAGTTTTGGAATTCTGCTCGCGTCTAGCTTCTAGACATTTAAACGTTTGTTTCATTTTATCTTGGAAATGTCAGCCTTGTTAGCTTTTATGGCATATCTGTGTGGACAAAGCCACACTACACCATTAGCTATACTTTAAAAGATTTTTTTCTTTATTCGCATATTAACAATAACTTTAAAACAAAGGCAAAATTTTACTTGTTATACATACTAGCAACTGCCTCATTGGTCTAGTGTGTAGCATGTTCGACTACAGACGTGAGGTCCTGGGTTCGAGTCCCGGGTCGGGCCAGTTCGATATCGATATTGAGTTTTCTATTAAGATTTTCTCAATATTTGCCCGAAGTTGGGAAGTTGGCGGTGTGTGACGTTAAGCCGTCGGTCCTGCGCCTGATCTCTCTTCGGTCATGTCGGATTGCCATCACGTCGGAATATGAGAGTGAAGGAATAGAGAGTACACTTGTGTACTATGCCTGCCAATCCGCAGTGGAGCAGCGTTGTGGGTCTATGCTCTAAAACCCTCTCTCATATGAGCGAGGAGGCCTGTGCCCAGCAGTGGGACGTTAGTGGGCTGCTACTTACTTACTTACATACTAGCTGTTTTCGGAGGTGTCCGCGTAACTCATGACCCCGTAGAGATATGGGTAAATTCCTTTGTGATCGGATAGAATTGTCCATCTAAATCATTCTGGAATGCATCTGAAGATACACAAAAGATTTCAAGATTATCAAACCGTTTAGGAGAAATTCTGTGACACACAAGGATTATATATGTCGGAGTGCAATAGGCTGTGGATCGCTGACGCCATCTGTCTATTAGCGTGGGGCAGAGTCAATAGTGACAATCCGGCGGGCGTCCTTGGTAGTTCTCGAGTGGCGGTCCGCCAGAGTGGTCGACTGTTGAAACTGCCGCGTTCCTAGCTATTATTAATGAGTTTGTGTGAATTGATATCAGAAACATTAAGTGATTAAACATTCTGATCTGAGTTAATTAATAAAGTGTTTGATTGCATCAACATCAACGCCCACAGTATGGATGTGGTCCACACTAAGGATGATGTCGGTGAAGAACCCCATGTCCATGCTTTATGCTTCTCTCCTTCTCCCTCATTCTCCGACATATATAACAAAATCGATTCAGTCATATCCTCTCGCCTCGAATACCAGAATAATCATTAGAATATCAATAGATTACGAGAGTGAAGGAATAGAGAGTGCACTTGTATATTATGTCAGCCAATCCGCACTCGAGCAGCGTGGTGGTTCTATTCTCTCAAGACCTCTTACATGAGTGAGGAAACCTGTACCCAGCAGTGGGACGTTGATAACATGCTACTTACTTAGATATTATCTTATATATTATCTCTCGCTGTGGAAAGTAAGCTTTGCTATCAACATCTCCCTGCCGAGTTTCGCTTCAAGTTGTAACATACGAAATGTCTGAGGGTATATCGAGGTTATCGCAGTGCACATCGCCATTCGACTGTCCGCATTTGACTCATACTCAAATCGTGCTGTTATCGCATAGTTTACGCTACCGGTATCAAAATATTTGTTTGTCAAAACATTACAATGTCAGCATCTTAATGTCAGTAAAAACTTTATATCTCTTTTTAGGAATATTGCTGGGATGGAGGAGTATGAAATTTGCCACACTTATAGTTTATATAAAGAAAGAGTGCAAAATGATAATATTGTTTTGAAATTATGCATAGAAAATACATTTAATCAATAAAAAAACAACTTCTCACACACGCATGTACAGTATGTAGGCGTATTTGTCAATCGCTAACAATTATGTCAAATGAGGTTACTTTAAAAAAGTTTATATTATCAAAAGTTCTAAATTGGTTACCTAAGAAAAATTTCTATTGTCAAATGCACTAAGAAGGTTTCATTAGAAAAGTTTATATTGTCAAAAGCTCTAAAGAGGTTACATTAGAAAACTCTATTGTCAAATGAACTAATAAGGTTACATTAGAAAAGTTTATTTTGTCAAAAGCTCTAAAGAGGTTACATTTGAAAAGTTTTTTGTCAAAAGCTCTAACGAGGTTACATTAGAAAAGTTTCTATTGTCAAATTCACTAAGAAGGTTACATTAGAAAAGTTTATATTGTAAAAACTCTAAAGAGGTTACATTAGAAAAGTTTATATTGTCAAAAGCTCCAAGGCGGTTACATTAGAAAACGGAGGTTACATTTTGACGGCCTCGCTGGCGCAGTTGTGCAAGTACTCGCTTTGCTAGCTCAGGCTACGGGATCGATCTCCGCTAGGGCGAATATAAAAAATCGTGTCTTCTAATTTTTTTGGGTCTGGACTCGGTTGTGGCTAGTTACGACCCCACTAAACAAGACGTATCGCCAAACAAAGAGATTTGTGTTCCGGTACGATGCTGTCTAGAAACCATATGAGGTATAACGCCTTTTACCAGATTAGCGAGTTCCCAACTTAGACTATCATCACTTACCATCAGGTGGGATCACAGTCAAACACTAAACTATTCAGCAATTAAAAAAATAGATTATATTGTCAAAAGCTCTAAGGAGCTTACTTTATAAAAGTTACTATGATGGTTAAGTTTTTCTTTCACAATAACCACGCGTGATACCGTGACATAGTGGAATAGAGACTTGATTTTATATAAAAAGATTATTGTGACAACATTTTTAAGTATATTCTTTCAGAATAGAAACTCCTTAATGCCCAAACTTATAATTTTAATTTCTAAACTTTAGTAATTATTTACATGAGAATGTTCTTTTAACAATAACCATTGTTGTACAAAAATATTTGTCTCAAAATGAAACGTTATACAAACTTTATGCTTGTTTGGACATTGGTCAAGCGCAATCTGCACAAATATACCAAAATCAAACTGAACACGTAGATATATTTGTGCACACACAGATCGACCAAATATTGGCCTAGAGTTCATATATGAAACCTCTTTTTGTACAAATATTATCATTAAAATGAGGTTCAATATCTCAAAACAGTTCGTACAAGATTCAAGGTTCGATACAGAGATTCCCAAACTCAGAGATGTGATGCTCTACATGTTCATTCAATTTTTAATTGACAACTCTCGTCAAAACCTTTCAATTAACATAAATAATTTTTTTTTTTGACGAATTTACGTACAATACATACTTGTTCACAACACAACCACACTCCAATTTTTTTAAATCATATATAATTAAAACATGATACTGGAAAAAGAATATACAGTAATAAATAATTTTATCTTTCAAACACTGTGTTACAAAATGAGTATTATATTATTAGAAAAACACACTAATCGCACGTTATTAATAAATTACCTCACTCTTCTCTTAAGACAACTTCTTCATGAGACAGAGGTAGAAAGACTACGCTAATAACTAGATTATTCGTTCGTTAATGTTACATCAAGTAGGGTCTATGAACAGACTTCTTTTCTATCGCATATAAAAATAAGCAGTAACTGGTGCTACCACATTCACAGGGATTCTTGTTTACAGTGCGCCTGCGACGTATGATCTTTTGATGGTTGTGTCGTCGGGACTAAAGCCCGGATCTCCTTGATCAATATGTAGCGAAAAGTCTCTAAGATATATTCAAACGAGGATTGAAATCCATATATTTTGTCAGCCGAAGCTGTGATGTATGTCACCACCTCGGTGGGAATGTTGTATAATAATATAATATGTCCTTGGTCCGCATATGAGAGGCCTCACACCCACACAGAGTGTCCAGTCGTTGATCTCTCAAACCAACAAAAGCATTGGTTCATTATATATTCGTGGCAAACCACTGAAAGCAAAATGATTTGCAGGCTACACTGTCTATGGCTAGTCCGTCCGCAACCTTGTTAATAAAGGCCCGAACAGCGGCTCTATGACATGCTACAATGTCATTTTTATTACATTTAATAGTAAGCTAAGAGATTGTCCCTAACAGGCGAACATTTCACATGTAAGCAAGCCCACAAGATCAGTGTTCATTTGTCCATCACTGCTACGCGGAAGCTAACGCAACACCTAGCAACATTCGGTCATGGCTCTCGCACTACCGATTAACGATGACGACACTTATAGCGCCGGATCATCGATCAGTAACTTTTCAGAAACCACAATGAACTAGCACCACTCTAGAGTCCTAAAGTCATGCGAGGCTCACTGCCATAGCCGAGGCTGCAACAGGCCCAAAACACAACCCGTATCACCCAAAACAACTACAGTAACTGATTCTCTGCCGCCAAGGCGGAGCGAGGCGCGCTGTAACACAATGGCCACAGGCCTGAAACTCAGCCCTATAAACAAACAGCCTGGAGAAGCCCTTGAGCGAGGCTCGCTATAAAGATCGATATCAAAAAAGGTCTGAAACCTAAGATGACCTCAGTACGCACCAAAGTAATAAGCTGGAGTCGAACTCCAACCTCTTCTAGTGAGAGGTAGGATCGCAACACCAACTGTAGGCATGCCGAAGCACACTCGTTCGAAATAATCAAGATAAAATAAACTAATATGTGTATCGCCCCAGTAGTAATATATGACATTTATTTTATTTTTAATATTTATTTTTAATTAAAATATTGCTAAAATATTTAAATTAAAGTCATACATTCGGGTCGAGGTGCTCACTACCCCCNNNCCCCCCCCCCCCCCCCTATATATGCGCGAAGGCTGTCGTGACGTTCGGCGCGGGGCCAATACACGAACGCGCCCTGTCTATACATGAACCCGACTTAATTAATAATTTATTATTTTTTGCTTACTTAACAACTTGAATATAGTAATTTTATTTTATGATTAATAAATAATATATTTTTATAACCTTTTTACGTATGTATGAAAGTATGAGCAATCCATAAATATACTTATTTATGTACGGACGAGTCCGTTACAGTGTGTATCGTCATTTTTAGAGCTAGAAGCTTGAAACTTATTTTTTAGGCAATAAATTTTGTAATTCGTAAAAGTGTTAGCCTTAAGAATGTGTGCCCGGCATGGGGACCCCAGCGGCATCTTTTGACGTCGTTGGTCGGAGGAGACCTTTAGCGAAAGGGAGTGGAAGGCAGTGGCCTCCTTCTGCGAATCTGTTATTTCGCTGAAGGAGGCACATGAGAGGCAGAGAGAGGATTCTATAGACGCTCCTCTTCTCCGGTGCAGGAGGTTGGGAGGTAGGAGGCGTAGATTTGCACTGCTCCTACCCCCTTCCTAAATTCCCAGCAGGAGTAGTATCCCGAAGTACCAGGGTAGATTGCGTCAACCGATCCTCTGGTGCTCCACAAAAGGATGGGGCGGGTATCGCTGGGTTTTAGTGGTGTATTCTGGCTTACTCCCAGCGAGTCCCACACTCCCGTTCAGATTTTGTCTGAACGGGGTTCGTAAAGGCATTTCCCAGCGTGAAGAAAAAGGCTTAAGAGTGTAAAATAACAATCTTTTCTAAAATTATAAATGCGAAAGTAACTCTGTCGGTCGCGATATCGTGCCAAAACCACTGAATCGATTGAAATTAAATTTGGTACACAGAAAGTCTAGAACCTGAGAAAGAACTATAGGTTTATGTCTCATTTGTGAAGTAATTAACCTAAATTATAAAATATGCTACCTAAAAACATTATTCTACGCGGACACAGCATAGCTAGTATAGTATTTATTACAGTTTCTCCCACCGAATTCCTAGAAATAGCTAAGCGTTACAGTTTGGGAACAACTGCTCCGTGTTGACATGAAATTTGAATTGGAAATTGATACGTGATATGTGTCAGGCGAGATGTGGAAACAACGGGTAAAAATACCAACTGTAAAGACTGATATCTCGCCTAAAGGATATGTACTTTCTTGAAAATTAACATACATGTAGTACATAGCTGCGCAAGCTTCATTTTAGACTACATTACAAATAAATGTGTGATATTTCTATACATACTCTAAACTTTAATTCGTAAAGCTCCCATTATGCGTCAGTCGCTTTAAAATATTTTATTAGTTGATGTAATAAAGAGAAATTGTAATCAACATCCCTACACATGTATGACTAAGATGACGTGACGCAAGTCGGCTGAAATTAAATATTTTTTTAGTCGAACACTATAATTACATCGTGATATATATTGTACGTGACACTGACACCTTCTGAGAAGTCTGCGACCGATTTAAATCTGCCCGCTGATAAACACATCAATGACTTTAACATTCACCGAAAAATCAAGATAAAGCAACCGCTGCGTATACGATATTTCACGAAATTATTTTAATTTTACCGATACATATCTTAGAGAATCGTCGAGAGTATCATCAATAGCCTGTCTTTCTGTTTTCGGGATCCGCATGCTGTAACATCGCCCGCCATCTTGGATTTATGATTGATTTTTACTTTATTCAATAACTCGCTTATTTTCAACTTAACACGAAAAATGATTATAACTAAAATTGTGTAGAATTTAATTTCCTACAAAATTGGTTCTAATATTTTTTTTCCTAGGATCAATATTTTTCCAATTAGACCTCCAAAGAGGTGATTTAGTCGAAAAACTCGCTTATTTTGAATTTTACGCGGTTAATTAAAATAACTGAAGTTGTTCGCAATTAAATTTCCTCCAACTTTGGTCCTTAATCAATTTTCCTAAGATCGATATTTTTGAGTAAGATCTGAAAAATTTTATAATTTTATTGATCCGCATAAAAAACTTAAGAAAGTTACGTGGAACATCAGACACTTTAAGGAAACTTAACGACCATAGTAAGTTTACTAATGTAAATGCGTTTTTGACAACATAAGCAGATGTTCGTCCTTTTGACACTATTAACTTTTTTAAGTTACCTTCTTAGTGCTTTTGACAATATAAACTTTCTAATGTTACATTCTTAGTCCCTTTGACGCTATAAACTTTTCCAATGTAACCTTTTTAGTGCTTTTGACAATATAAACTTTTCTAATGTTACCTTTTTAATTCTTTGGACAATATAAACTATTCTAAGGTTACCTCCTTAGAGCGTTTGATAATATAAACTTTTCTAATATAACCTTCTTAGTGCTTTTAACATAATTAGCAGTTGGTAACTAGTATAAATAGTAATTAGTTGTCATAATGTGTTCTGCAAGTGAATAACTAACATATATTACAAAATATATGTCGATTAATAAATTGCTGCGACATTTGCTAAATTTTTGCGGCATAACGCCTGTTCCCCTTTCGGAATACCGACAAAACTATTCATATCACAACCAGAAAATACAACAAAGAATTCAATATTTATAGATAAGATATAACAAAGTCTATCGAGTCAACAAGTATAATTATAATAAAATTATTTAACGTTAAACACGTAAATTAAAACAGATGTTGAGAGAAGAATTGTGCCATTAATTTTATTAGGGAATTCGTTATACATTTGTTTTTTCTAGCAATTTTTTCGGTTCATAGCAATGAGGAAGACATTAAAGTATGTTAAATATGGTAATAACTTGAACGTGTACATGTGTAACAATTACTATAGACCAAGTAAGCTGTGTTGGAGGTCTATTAGCCTATTAGCAATGGGCTTTAGGTCCCCCTTTCCCCCTGTAGCCTGAGGTCCTTTCCAGTAGGTCTTTATTTCATTTTCAATAAAAATGTTCCAGATAACTACAGAAGAATGAAATATAAGCAATATTTTCATCCAAAGTGGAATATATATTTATTAATTCGTCATATATTTGTGCATATTACCTCATCCGTCCCAGAAACACGACCTTTAGGTATAAATAATGTATGCATGCCGTAAACTACGACTATTAACGTCCAGTTTGCAGCAATCACTGTAATCTTGTAACTAGTTTTGTATTTATTACTACCTCGTAGAAATAGATTCTTTCGTAATCATTTCATACCCGATAATATAATGTCATAACACAGGAACAAGTCACATACTTTTGATATTCAATCCTATAGGTCTCGCTAGTCTTAATTTCCGTGATATCTCCTAAGACATCCATTTTTATAAAATGCTGTAAAGGACAGTTATAATCTACATTAAATATACAACTTATGTAATGTATTCAATTGGATAAAAAATAATACTGTAGTGTATAAAATGGCTTGGTAAATAACACCTATTTTTATGTGATATGTGAAGGATAAAATTGGTCACAGTTGGTTTTCCTCTAGAGATAAATGTATACAATTGCAGATATTTTATTGATCTGCTTATTATATACAATTTTATAGAACATTAATTTGATCTATAAAGTAAGGTTTAGCCAACATTTGCAATTAAAGCGCACTAAGATATGTACGATACGACGTCGCATTCTTCTTTAAATTTCTTGGCTTTTCTGTACTGTAATATGTATGTTTTATAATTATAAATATTCTCCTTAAATTACTCTAAATATTGCTGATAATCGCATTAAAATCCGTTGGATAGTTTGAAAGAATTAAGGTAGCAAACAGCGGAAGCAATTTCATTTTATACTATGTAATACTGTAACGACAAAGATTGAAATTCGATCTCGTAAGCAAATATTTCTATAACTGGCCTTGACTTTATTTCTGTTAAATTCTGCAAGATGCTGTACACTATATTCAGTAAAATACATTGGAATTCCTGACCTGCTTTTCATCTTAACATTATCGCACTAATTTCCACGCTTTAACAATATTTGCATTGCACAAGTGTTTATAGTTGCGAATTAATGTAGGCAGCAGAACGCTCTTCGGCAAGGTCACCTATATCTGTTCTAATTGAAAGAAATGTACAAGTGGATTTACGTTGATGGTCTAGGGTGTCTATAGTTTGTGCAATATTTAGGATAAGACCTGAAATTAATATCGCATTTATTGATAGACCAGTATACACCACTTTTTGACGCTGGGCTTCATGAGAGAGAATACACTTTATACCACAAACAATGAAATAGGTACAATAACTTAATAACAGGGTACAAAAAGGCGGCCTTATCACTAAGTAGCGAATTCTGCCAAGCATTCTTACGGTTAGAGAAATTTTGTAACGAAAATGGGTAGGTGGTAAAAGATGTAGGATATAGATACCTACAAAAAATACATTCTAATATATATTTACATACATACGAACCCAAAAATACATATTATAAGAAACTAATACGTGCTAATATATATACAGTTGTCGTTTAAGTGCACAGGGAGAGGTAGGAAACCTTGAGGGGGTTTTTAAATGTATTCAAAAAATTAGCCTCTCTGGTCGTCAGAGGTAGCTCGTTCCATAATTCAACCCTGTAACGCAAATGATTGCGAATATAGTTTTATGGGGAATAATATTTAGATTAAGGCTCCGGGAGTGACATGAGTCAGGAGTTTGGAACCCGCAATACCCACTAAAACCAACACAACCCATCTGAGTCCAAAGAGTCCCTTGTGCACTCCTTTCTGGTTTCCCAAAAGTACGCTATACTTAAGAGGTTTCCAATAATATCTACAACCGGTACGAAAAATTGATTCCGCTGAGAAATCAGCAAGAAACTCAGCGGTTACTCTTTTGAATAACAAATATGTCTGTAGCTTAAATATTCTTCAACATTATAATATGCATTCTATAAAGGGATCTTTCCAAAACTGATTGTCATCACCATCATCATTTACGTATACTCCATTGCTGAAGGTCGTGCCTGCTCTAATACTCCTTTGTGGCGGCATGGACTAGTTCCTTCCACCTCTCTCTATCCTCGGCTTCTTTTAGTCTAGTCGAGTCTCGTTATTTCCTTTATTTGGTCGTATCTGTCCTAGCACAATCAGTTTCTCCATGTTATCTGGCTGTTGAGTACTCCTTGGTAGCAAGTAATGGATAGCCTTGTTATTGTATTAAACTGTGTAAGGATCCATTTATGCTCAACCCGACATGATATCTGAATATTCTTCATTCTAAAACATAGCATTACAAGTTCGCTTTTTTTCTTGTATTAAAATTGTGTATTTCACTCACAATAATCACAATATCTCGGAGTGATACCAGTTCTCACACGTTCATGTTTGCATAAATTCATGTATGTAATGTACAATGTAATGGTCGCAGTTGCTAGTCCGGATAATCGCGAATCCTGTATAACTAAAGGCCGGATAATGCAGTTTATACTGCTATTAAATAAAACCAGATTACTATTATATTACAATATTTTTCTATTATGTTGATGTATTTGTAATTGTATTTGTAAAACGTGAAGAGGTTTTAGTTTCGGCTTAATGCTATTCCAGTTTGCTAGTTTTATTGTAACTCCCATTTTAGTGGAGGGTTTGAGTGGGAAGTACTACAACGAGTATAATTGATGGTAACGCAATAGAGTGAGATTTATTGTATTTGTGGCATAAGAAGAGTAAAACATAGTATTACTTATCTTGACTAAAGAATTGAGAGTTCAATAAAATGTTTTGTCCAAAAAATATTTAAAAGCTTGGTCACCCGATTAAATTGTATCGGTAGCGCATAGCGACTGGGCGCCAGGCAGTTATATATTAATTTGTTTTTATTGTTACAACACTGTGTATTTATTAAGAAATAAACATGACGTCTCTTGGAGCAATGGTCAATAGATTCATTTGCAAACGCTTGGGTGGTCTCAATGAAAATATGTGTTAACAAGCCAATATTTATTGAATAGATTTGCAAATTATGCAATGGATGCTTTGTATATTGTTTACAGGCAAAAAAGCTTTAGTAAACCTTGTTTTACATAAGCTTTACTGCGAAACTTCTTATGAAAGATTGAGGGAAAGTTTTCGTTACACGTTACGCGACTTACATTTGGTTTAGTATATATAAATGCCATTTTACATAGAAAGATTAATTTAATATAAATTGATATTACAGAATTATAAAATTGATACCAAAAAGTTTATTGCGCTTTCGTAGATTTAAAAAGGCCTATGATCGAGTGGTGAGGAATGAGCTGTGGTCAACGTTATCTACGTATGGGATGAGCGGTTGTCTGATTCAAGCATTGAAGTCTCTCTATGAGGGTTCTAGTGCTTGTGTCAGAATAACGGAACGTACACGGAGTGGTTTCCCTTCGAAAGAGGTGTTTGACAGGGATGTGGTGCGTCACCATGGCTGTTCAATCTATCCATGGATAACTGTTTCACCGATTTAAAGGAAATTACTTCAGGAGATGGTTATGAATGAAGCTTTGAAAGGGAAAGGAATAAAAGTGAATGTAAGCATAAAGAAAGAGATGAATCTATGATGAATAGCAATATTTTGATAGATGGGGAACAAGTGGAAGAGTTGAAAGAATTTGTATACTTGGGATACTTGGGAGTGAATGCAAGAAATATGGTAAATTGTGCTCTGCACGCCTTTATGAATAGCCAGATAGTGTCTCAAAAGGCCAGACTAGTAGTGCATGCAATACGGTAGTGAAAGTTGGGTATGGCAGAAGAATCACAAAAGTAAAATAAATACGGTAGAGATGAGAGCGTTGAGAAGTATGAGTGAATTAAAACTGAGTGACAGAGTAAGAACTCATGTGATAAGAGAACGTTGTGGTTTAAAAGAAGATGTAGTGACTAAAATTGTGAAAGGTAATCTTAGATGGTTTGGGCATGTAGAGAGAATGAATGAAAAGAGACTGACAAAAAGGATTTATGTGCCAAGAGTAAATGCGAAAGTTGGAAGGGGACGACCAAGGCGAACGTTCCTGGACTAAATCCAGGACATTTTAAGTAACGACCAGGTCAAGAGTACTCTAAACTAACGAACTTGTATGAAAGGTTTAATGAGAATGAAAGAAGCGAAGGAGATATGCAAGGATCGTGGCAAGTGGAAGGACGTGGTCTCTGCCTACCCCTACGGGAATGAGGCGTGATGCTATGTATGTATGTATGTAGAATTCAAAATCTAAAGTCTACGGAATTAGGCAGCGATTTCTATGACAATTCTCAGACAGTATGATTTTCTGACACTTGCAACAATTGTCGTTATATTTCGACAAAATTATTCCAAACCTTGACATACTATATACGAAAACCTTCCTTGTGAATCACTTAATACGTTACTGAACACTGCATGAAAATCTATTCAGTAGTTTTTTAAGTAAATCGCATACAGCGAGACGTGGTCGACTTAGTTACCCCTTTGATCCTGTTAACTACCGATTTGAAGTAAATTGCCAGTGTCAACTACTTGTTGACAGGGCTTTTTTGCAATTGATTGCACGTGTCAACTACTTGTTGACAAGATACGATAATTCTGTTTCAACTCGTGCAATCAGAAATATAAGCATCTCTATCTTTTTATGTCATAATCTGTAGTGTCTATTTCACTTCTCGGTAATTGTCCAAACAAAATATGCGTAGAGATAACACCAGACAATAGAAAAACAAAAATAAATCAGTTGCAACATTACCGTTACTAACGATGTGTATGTCGCGTCGAAGGTCGTTAAGTTTTTTTGTGGTATTTTATAAGCTGTGAGTGTTTATTTTTGTTTTTGATTACATAAGTGATGTGAATAACAATGAAAGCCCTTGAGGTAAGTTTAAATTTCTAAGATATGACAAAATTTACCTTTTTCACTATCTCAAAGTTTGGTGCAACATGACGCTACACCAGAGTTTTAATTTAATAAACAAAAGATAACATTGTATAGTTTAACTATTAACAAAGTATAAAATCATAACCTTTGGTTGTCTTCCATGAACATTCAAGTCCCAAGAGCCACTTTAGGATCATTCGACCCACCGGCAATCGACGCAAAAACGCCGGTTATACTATATGTTAGAATGATTATTAAATAAATCCTTGGAGATTAATTGCAAAGGTTAACTATTATATATCTCCTCGTATTAAATTCTTAAATAGGATATGTTAAAATATATATATTTCAATCAGTTTTCTATTGTTCTAATCTCCTTTATCTCTTAGCGTTTCTTCTCTTTAATTTTCCAGGTCTCTGATTCTTCTTGTTAGGTTTGAAGGATTTAGATTTGTAATTAAATGGTTTCTTCTTCGTTGAGCTGTTAAACCCATTTGGTTCGAGGACGCCCTGGTATTTAACTTGAACCCTTTCTTCTTGCCACCAAAAGCAAATTTACTGTCCTTCATGGGCCTTTTCTTGTTCACTTTAACATTTTTAGGTTTCCCTTTCCCTGTATTTTTACTCTTGTTATCATCAAGGAAATCTAAGTCAGTGGATTTTCCTTTCCGAACCCTTTTCAGGATATGTTAACGTTTATTTATTTAACTCGTATATTAATTAATAAAAAGTTTAAAAATATGCCAATGTTATATTTCATTAGCAACACGACTCCGCGTTCTGCGAGCAATAAATCACTTGCAAGTGTAAGTTTAATATTAACACACCCACACAACGGGAAATAAGTTTAAAGGAAAATTTATTAAACGCATTAGAGAATGCCATGTATAAAGTTCATTTTCCTTTGCTTTTCTTTGAAGTTCACAAATATTTTTTCGTTGCACAATGAAAGAAAATACACGTAACGAACAGCCTTGAACTGAAAGGTACAAGAATAAATAGTTATGCATGGAATTTTCATTGAAACTATGTGTTTATCATGTTTTTTTGAATAAAACTTTATTGGGAACGCTTAATTTTGGGGAGTAAGCTGGTGAATACGTGACGAGAGCGTTACGAAAAGTGTAATCTGACGAAGCGAACGAATGGCGAACCAAATAAATATGTGCGCTCGTTTTTATAGTAAATCTTCATGCATGCTCGCGTTAGGGAGTAAGCAGCTGAATGCGTGACGAGCGCGTTACAAAAAGAGTGATCGGGCCAAATGAATAACGAACATAGCAAATATATTTTACTACAGTCGTGTGGTCTAAGGCACACTAGTTTTTTTAGGTAAATCTTTAAACATGCTTACCTTGGAGAGTAAGTTAGTGAATACGTAACAACAGCGTTACGAAAAGTATAATCAAGCGAAGCAAACGGATGGCGAACATATAAAAGTTTTACTTCATTCGTGTGGACTAAAGCACTCTCGTATTTGATGTACACCTTGTTTAGGCACATTTGATTTGTGAAGTAAGCTGGTGAATACGTGACGAGAGCGTTACGAAAATAGTGATTGGGCGAGGCGAACGAACGGCGAACTTATAAATATTTTATTTTATTATAGCCAGTCTATACGCACGCTTGCCTTAGAGAGCAAGCTTGTGAATACCTGACGAGAGCGTTACGAATAGTGTGATCGGGCAAAATGAATGGATGGCGAACATAATAAATATTTTATTTCAGTCTTGTGGTCTAAAGCACACTCGTTTTTGTAGTAAATCTTTACGCATGTTTGGCTTGCGAAGTAAGCTGGTAAATACGCGACAAGAGCGTTACGAAAACTGTGATTGGGCGAGGCTAACAAACGGCGAACTTATAAATGTTTTATTTCAGTCGTGTTGTCTAAGGCACGGTGCTTTTATAGCCAATCTATACGCACGCTTGCCTTAGAGAGTATGCTTGTGAATACGTGACGAGAGCGTTACGAAAAGAGTGATTGAGCGAGGCGAACGGACGGCGAACTTATAAATGTTTTATTTCAGTCACGTGGACTAAAACGCACTCGTTTTTGTTACTCGTGAAGTAAATCTCTTACCTGTCAATCACTTGATGTTAGTCCCGTCGTTTAGAAATCGATTAAATTTAAAAGTCGTTCAGAAATCCAATGAAATTTAAAAATGGAGTTTGTTTTTTCATTTATTTTTCAGTTTTGGATGTCAATATTTTGATTTTCGTTCAGTCTTTCATTATTATATATCAAATTAAATTTAACAAAAGAATACGTTATTTTGACATTTGACATTGACAACCAACAATTTCTGAACGCAACTATAATATTTGACGGACTTTGTTCCGGTTAAGTTTTGACCACATTACTTACTGAAGTTGAAACATTCTGCAATTATACTGAAAGATAATTGCAGAATGTTTCAACTTCATTTTTTTGAGCTAGCGTTCAATAAATCTTAACAAACGTTTTTTTTTTTCAGGTAATTGACATAGTGTAATGTAGACGAAGATTAATAAGAAGGTAACATTTTTCACACGTCTATTTGTATTTGCTTATTTGACTGTCTATGATCAAATTAATCTATAATGAGCATTTCAATATAGAGTGATAATTTATTCTCTACAACTATTTTTTGTATTTGCATTTGCTGTTAGGAAGGTGAGGCAATACACTGATATTGAAACTGCTAAAATGGTGTATTTCGCTTATTTTCATAGCATTATGTGTTATTGGATACTGTTATGGGGGAAGGTAGCGGACATGAAACTATCTTCATTTTGCAAAAAAGAGCAATACGTGCCATATATCAATTGGGATCTCGCGTTTCATTAAGAGAAAAATTCAAAGAAATATCTACAGTACCCTCGCAATATATAATAAATAACATTTTATACATCCGTGATAATATTCATTTATTCAGCAAAAGGAGCGAAACACACAATTTTAATACAAGAAATAAACACAAACTTGTAATGCCTTATTTTAGAGTGAAAAGGTTCAGAAGTCATTTGTCGGGTTGAGCATACGCATACTTAATAAGATACCTGAATCACTTCTGGGTTTGCCTCCACATAGTTTTAAGAAGTATGTTAAAAATGTCCTAATAAAAAAGGATATTATAATGTGGAAGATTATTTAAGCGACAAAGATGTTTGGACATGATTCCAGTTGCATATGAAAGCTAAACACATTGTAACCTACAAAAAAGCTATGTTAAAAGGAGTAACCGTTGAGTTTCTTGCCGGCTTCTTCTCAGCGGAATCAACTTTCCGAACCGGTGGTAGATTTGTTACCAACGGACAGACTACTGACGATTCAAAAGTGCTTTTTGAGCCTACTTGAATAAAGAATTTTTTGATTTGATTTGATTTGATATTATTTTGCCTTTTTCGCAAATATATGTTATTTTCAATGGTCTTTTCTGTCTGCTTTGTCTTTTTGTTAAAAATATATATAAATTCTAATTCAAATCCATAAATTCTTTATTAAGTTAAGCTTTTACAACACTTTTGCATTGTACGATTGATGAATAGAAAAATCGACATAAAACCTGTAGTTATGAGAAACTCTTCGTGCCTTTTACTGAGAAGAAACCACGACAAACTCAGTCGAGTGTCCATTTATTTATTTTCATGTTATATATGTGTCCTGTGTTTATTAGTTAAAGTTTCTTACTGTATACGTAAGTTTTATCGACTTCCATCAATTTTTGAGTTATAAAAAGAAAAAGTCACAGGCACTGGTTAGTAGTCATAGGTATCATTAGTACAATCACGTTTTCTTACTATATACCAATTTTCATTACAATCGTACAAGTAGTTCTTGATTTTAAACGGGACAAAAATTAGAGAATGGAATTGATATCAGTAAATGTTACAAGTATTCCGGTAACAAAGGTCCGGGGTTACATTTCCAGGAGGAATTGCATTTCCTGATCCATCTGGGCCTGGATTGATTGGAAACTTCGGCCATGGCTAGTTACCTTCCAGCAAAAACGTGCTGGAGAGCAAAAATATGGTGTGTGGCCGTTTGTTGTACTTGAACTCGTCTCGTAATGAGGCTTCCCCCTCCGCCGTGCACGATATGTTACTGTCCTTACTCAGCGTAATAAGTTCTTTGACCTTTTAGCTATCCAGTGGTGTAACTGAATTACGGTTGGAGGTAATAGATATGTAGCTACATCACCAAACTATAACCCCCGATTTTGTTATCTTTAAATATTGTGTTCCAGTACGATATTCTATAGAAAACTTTACGACAAAGGTACTAGAACAATACTCGGATATAAATACAGGAGTTATCATTATCTATCATTTTCTTATTGCTGGCAAGCAAGTCCTTAAAAGTCTATCACCTGATTGGGTTAGTTACCTCATATAGTTTCTAAACAGCATCGTACCGTATTTTCTTGCTTGGAGACAAGTCTTTGCTGGTTGGGTAGTAACTAACCACGGCCGAAGCTTCCCACAAATCCAGACGAATAAGATCTAAATCGGTCCTACTAACAAATGCATAAACAATCCCTTCTCTCTTCTGAGGAGGCCTGTGCTCATCTAATGGATGATAATAGGCTGCTTTTAATCGTATAATAAATAAATATTAAAACAGCAGTCAGTAAATAAGTCTGCCACAAAAAGCACAAGGTGATATTGAATAAATTATAACAAAAAAAAAAACACGCAAACCTCTGTTTTTGGCTTGTCGCATTGTGCATTCCGAGTAAGGAATGTAAAACAAAATGTAAAAGTATGCAAATACCGCGCACGTTTGTTGGTCACGAAAAATCTCTACCGGCTTTGTCCATCCTTTTTTGTTAGAAATATATATAAATTCACATTCAAACAGGCTTTTACGGCACTTTTGAGTCGTTAAGAGAGTGCTGCTGTGAGGCTACGCGTTCGTGAGGAAGCGTGTGCCCAGCAGTGGGACGTTAATGGGCTGCTACTTACTACTACTTACTTATGTTACCGGAAATTGTCAATGCCGAATGAACGATAAAGAGAGAAATATAACCCATAAATATGGAAATGGAGCTTTAATTTGTTACATCACGATTTCTTCTGAAATAAAACGCCAATCTTTATTAATATGCCAAAGTAACTCCGTCTGACAAAAATACTGAACCAATTTAAATGAAATTTGGTACACAGATAGTCTACTGAGGCGACATAGGGTACTTTTTTATGCGAGAAAAGGGCAAAACATGGATTTTAGAGCTGTAAGCTTGAAACTTATTTTTAGGCTATTAAAGTTTGTAAAATAACATTCCTTATCCTTATTAGAAATGGGAATTTTTTTATACAGATAGTTCAAAGCCTCAGCAAGCACAAAAGCTCTTCGCTGAAATAGTCAATTAAAGTATTTGTATGTGTGTTAGTGTTAACTTATCAAAAACATTATTTCACATAAACGAAGTCAAAGTTATAGCTAGTTTGACTACGTATAGGAATTTCTAGTCTAGAGACTCAAAAAGGACAACAAACCATTCGTAGTGAAACACTGTAAATAGCTTATTAAAATATTTATACGAATGTGTCTTATTTGTAAGATAATTAGCCTAAATTATTAAAAATACTATACCTCGCGGAGGAATTCGCGGGCGCAGCTAGTAATACATATATTACAGAATATATATATTTATTTAGTATTATGTGATACTCTGCATATTTTTTAACAGTGCCATTTAGCTCACGTCTCATTTCACCTTGTGCTGTATACATTTTCCGACCAAAAGTATGCGAATACATCCGTTCTTTAGTTTTTACGACCGCCTGCGGTGGAAGCGATGCGATCAATTTATTTTGGATTGTCTCTGTGTCATTTTAAAGGGCCCGTGATTGATACATCTCATTATGTATAACTTTAACTTTAATGAGTCTCTGTTCTGCTACCTCTGTCCATACTGCATGTGAAGCATATTATTCCATTGACTGGACCTACAAATTTAAGTAGAATACAGTGTAATCCCGCTTATTTGTTACAACAAGGTTTTGTTACAGAGAGATTAGATCATTCGCTTTATTTGGAGCAATAAGTTGACGTTCTACATTACGCAAATCATCTCAGGGCCATTCCAGGAGGAAAGAAGCTGTGGATGCCATGAATTCAGCATCATCATTGAGTATGTAAGTAAGTAGCAGCCTATTAACGTCCCACTGCTGAGCACAGGCCTCCTCACTCATACGAGAGAGGGTTTTAAGAGCATAGACCCACCACGCTGCTCCACTGCGGATTGGCAGGCATAGTACACAAGTATACTCTCTATTCCTTCACTCTCATACTCCGACGTGACGGCAATCCGACTCGACCGGGGAGAGATCAGGCGCAGGACCGACGGCTTATCGTGCTCTCCGAGGCACGGGGGTGGATCACACCGAGAAAATCTTAATAGTGAGTGAGTGCCTTCTTCAAAATGAAGTTTGGCGGTTAGCTGGTGGAAAACTTCTCTATCTTGAGCAATCCTTTTTAACTGTCTCTAGTCCATTTCCCTATATCATAAATCCATTGCTGCCTCGACTTATCAGGTGGTCTTTCCTGGATATCCTGCTCTCTAGGATCAACTGTGGCTACTCGATGGCAATGGCCTCCTTCTGTGACATAGATAAAGCACACAAAGCGGAATGACAGAGAGAGAGAAGGACACATCAACTCGTAACATTCGCCAGAGACGGTCGGAGTGCTCTAAGATAGAGTTCCTATGATCTTGCTGAAGGATGTAAGGAGCACCATGAAGTTTTAGCTGATAAGTGTCCAACATACTTTGGATATCCGTGAGGATTTCCTGATGATAAAAAATGGATTAGTTTAATTAAAACTTGTTAATCAAACGACAAAAACTTTCTTACGAAGAGTTTAACTTTGAACAGGTTTAAATATAAATTGCTGTCGAATCTTATAATTAGTTAGGAATAATTTATAGGATATGATATTTAAAGATTGTGGTTGAAATAAATAGTTATATACCGTACATGTAGATACCAATCTCGTGGCAGTGGAAAGTCTACAAACTCAATTTCTTGGATTAACATTTTTAAATACATTGCATCTTTTGAATGGGAGAAAAGTAGTATATAGTGGTATAACTACAGTAGTTGGACATATGGTATTATGGACTTTATTGGAGATATTAATACCTTCTATAATATTTTAGAACATTTTTTTGTTCTATCATCAATAGTTTCCGCAGTACACGCGATGACAGATTGCAGATGACAGATTTATGTGACCAATTTGTTCACACCTTGGGTTACATTAATGCAATTTTATTAGGGATCCCTATTTTTTCTGAAAAAGTAATATAGCCTTTCTCGCTCAGTGAAAATGCAGCTTTTTAATGGTGAAAAATTATTCAAATCGGTTCAGTAGTTTTTGTTTGAGAACGTTACAAATGTACATACATACAAGAACACAAATGTTTCCTCTTTATATTACTTTACCTGTATTCGTTACTATAATAAACAGACGCCTATTCATAATAAATTCAATTATATATACGTGTCTTGTGTTATTCTCGGACAGCGTTGAAAATAGCACTTTGTAGATTAAGAATTTAATTGAAAGATTATAATAAATATATTCATGATTTGATCATCAGTAATGAGCTATATACAAAAATACCTCATACATTATACATTCAAGTGTATCAACTTTGGGAAGCGTTACGCGATGATGTAATGCTTTAATAGTACACAGGTTACTTTAACTACAGAAGTTAAGAAGAGAAAATGAGTTTAAATCCATGTATATATAAATCAATTGCCTTTCGTTAGTCTCGCTAAAACTCAAGAATGACTGAACTGATTTGACTAATTTTGGTTTTGAATCATTTGTGGTTTTCCAGGGAAGGTTTAAAAGGTGAGAATATTCAAACAGCAATCTCCCTTTTCCTTAGAAATTATTCCTACCTATCTAACATTTGATCTTCGTCCCGTCGTTTAGAAATCAATTAAATTTAAAAGTCGTTTAGAATTCAATTAAATTAAAAAGTCGTTTAGATGTCAGTTAATTTAAAAGTCGTTTAGGAATCAATTAAATTAAAAAGTCGTTTAGAGGTCCAATAAATTTAAAAGTCATTTAGAAGTCAATTAAATTTAGTAGTCGTTTAGAAATCAATTCAATTTAAAATTCGTTTAGAAATCAATAAAGTTTAAAAGTCAATTAAATTTAAAAGTCGTTTAGAAGTCAATTAAATTTAAAAGTCGTTTAGAAATCAATTAAATTTAAAAGTTGTTTAGAAATTAATTAAATTTAAAAGACGATTAGACATCAATTAAGTTTAAAAGTCGTTTAGAAAGCAATTCAATTTAAAAGTCGTTTGGAAAGCAATTAAATTTAAAAGTAGTTTAGAAATCAATTCAATTTAAAAGTCGTTTAGAAATCAATTAAATTTAAAAGACGATTAGCAATCAATAAAGCTTAAAAGTCGTTTAGAAGTCAATTAAATTTAAAAGTCGTTTTGAAGTCAATTAAATTTATAAGACGCTTAGAAATCAATTAAGTTTAAAAGTCGTTTAGAAAGAAATTAAATTTAATAGTCGTTTAGAAATCAATTAAATTGAAAAGTCGTTAAGAAGTCAATTAAATTTAAAGTCATTTAGACATCAAATGAAATTTAAAATTGATGTTTTCTTTTTTTTCATTTTGTTGTTTTTGAATATCAAACGTTTGAAGTTCGTACCGTCCTTCAGAAATCAAATCGAATTTCAAAGAATACATTTGTTTTTGACATTTGACATTCACAACTAACAATTTCTGATCGCAACTGTAATATTTTACGAGCGGGAAATTGGGCGTGAAGGTGACGTATTTTTCATTAAGAATTCCTTATGTTCAAGTTATTTATTTATTTTATATTTACTCGCCTATTAAAGCTTTCCTGGACTTCTACAAATAATTCAAAATCAAAGGCGGATCAAGACAAGTAGAGATCACACTACTCATAAAAACTGTACCAGTTTAGATAATACTCGTACATATTGACGCAATTCCCCAAAATATGAAAGATGACCTATATTCAATCTTACTCTATGTGAAGATTTATTAAAACTTATGACATGAGCTAAAATTAAACCTCGTTACGAAGTCACTAAGCCTATGTGTAAAGCCCTCGAAGGTCACTGAATATCCGTTACACAGTTTACGATGGTCACATTACAGAAATATCACCGATAAAACAATCTCACTGTCGTCAGCGACCTTAAAATAAACATAAACAGCATAAAAATTTGTTTAAAAATGAAGGAGAATGGAAATCTAAACATGGCGAGGTGGATTTTACGAGCTTATCTATTTGCCGCAACTCAGTGTATGTTACCATGTAAGACCAAGAGCTTACATAAATATCTATTGACGTTAAAGGCCTTGCTGTGCCACTGTTGGGTGTACCCGCTTCGCTAGCAGAGGTACTGGCTTCTATTCCTGCAGAAGAAATTAAGGAAATTACATTTTACAATATCCTAAAACTAAATTTGAGTTTGGTTTGGAAGGAGACTATTTTTTTCGCTGGGAAATAAATTTACGCACCCCATCCACCCCATCTCAAACTACCTCATTGGTTTAAACTGCCTCATTGGTCATGAGGTCCTGGGTTCAAGTCCCGGGTCGGGCCAATTTAAAATCGATATTGAGTTTTCAATTAAGATTTTCTCAATATTTACCTGAAGTTGCGAAGTCAGCGTTGTGCTCCACCACTGTGCCTTGGAGAGCAAGTTAAGCCGTCGATCCTGCACCTGATCTCTCTCCCATCGTGTCGGATTCCCGTCACATTTGGATTATGAGAGCGCCCTTTAGTATTATTAGGAGGCCTCTGTCCAGCAGTGGGACGTAAATGGGATGCTAGTTACTTTTTTTTACCCCATCCAGGGATCAGACCTGCGTAAATGGAAGGACCAGAGACTCATTGAGGCATTACACTCTGGCTCCTCCGGATGAAGCCTGCGCACAAATCCACTGCAGGGGGAATTCAATAGAACCCGCACCTACGGGTCAAGAATATGGGACTCTGGGAGAATAACCTCGCAAGCGGAACCCTCTACATTTCTGAGTGAGACGTCAGAATATTAACACACATACTGACACATGCACAAGGTGCGCATACGCTGCCTATTTCATCATTTACTTCGACGGTGAGAGGGAGTACCCACAGAATTTTCACAGAATTTACTGTGGGTCTCCTTTAGCGAGACTAAGGTCTCGCAAAAGAAAGTCACTTATGCCTAAAATCTGTCGCTTTAGCGAGTTAAGACCAACACGAGGTAACGCTGAAGTCAGCACGTAGAAGATATAGTTTATTAATGTCCCAGCAGGCGCGCTGTCGTAAAATTTACGTCAAAATTAGTTTTCGGATACTAACTTTTACCGAAATTACAAAGAATTGTTTATTTCATGTGTTATTCATGAAAAATGTGTGTTGCAGGTCCATTTGAAATTTGATTGAATTTGGATTCCGTATCATATTAAACTGTGTTGCCATTTTGTCTATTATCATTCTTTTTTTATATAATTTACGCGTAAAATCACTTATTACATCCATTTTCTAATTGAGGCAATTATTATTGATAAATGTAATGTTGTAAAAAGTACGCCCGCTATAATATTAATAAAAGCTGGTGTATAATTCAATGGCTATATTTTACCGTCGGCTTTGTGTCTAGAAAGCAAATCCACACGCCACAAGATAATAACAAGCGCACCTCATCGTGATTGTTCAAGTGTTCTTAATCTCAAGTGTGCTTTGAACTCGATGCATTTCCAGTGCATGTACATTATGTAAATGACGAATTTATCCCTTAAAATGAAAGCAATAAAGCTCGAAGCCGCGAAGCACATTATAGTGTTTCTAAGCACGTGTTCCTGTATTGCCATTGTTAATGTTTACTGCTACTGAATTCTGTACAAACAAAGAACATTTACTAGGCAATAAAAGTAGCAGTTACTCGCTAGTGAAAGTCCTATTTAAATCCGTCTGGACAACAGGTTTTATATATAAACAGAAGCAAACAAACAGATAAATTAACTCGAGTTTAAAATATCTTTCACCCATATAAATAGTATAACGCACCGGATGATAAAAACTTAAATTATACTTAAGAATAGGTACATGAATAGCTGCATATTAGCATCCCACAAAGGCTTCCTCACTCATAGGAGAGAGGGTTTTATAGCAAAGACCCACCACACTGCACCAGGTAGGCAACTCATAACTTAATTTTCATTTTTGTAAAGATAAATCCGTTTCTTTCGCTGTTTAATGCTTTTAAGCACATCCCCCGACCAATGGGTTAGGAGTTAGGTTCTCAGTGAAGCAGAAGGTCTTGCAATACCCAGTAAAACCCAGTGAAAACCTCTTCATCCATCAGTGAGGAACCAAGGATTCGACTGGTGTGCTTGACTGTTCTTTTCAATCTATCATTGTAATTCGCGCCAGATGGCGCTAGGCATCGGTGCTCTGTGAGCATTGCTTTTCTGTGGTTGTAAGAAGCCTCTAGGGAGTTGTCAACCGCGAAGGGTTGGTGATGGGCGCAAGAAATAAGCCCGCTTCGTGTTTTTATATAAATTTGAAGGAAAGTGCGGGCTCCCACGCTTGAATTGGTTTGTGGGGCCAGTGAGACACTATCGTCGCGTTTTGTAGGCCTGTGGATATTGGAGTGGATCAGAGAACCGGCGTCGCCTTCGATTCGCAGCTTTGGATGCCTTGGCAGGTTACACACTCTTGACATTTCAATAATACACATACAAAGACACACCCACGTTTCATTCATCTGCCAGGGCTCGTCGTCATCGAGGAGATCGGCGCCTGGAACCCAGGTAGGTGTAAAATTCACTAATTTTGTTCGATCCCTCTGGAATCTGTCGTATAATTTCTCCTCCTGCCGTCTACATTGATCGAGGCCACCTTCACCACTATAGGCCCTGGTGACCCTTGGTATCCTCCTTGATAGGGTCACGGCCGGCGTAAACAATTGTGCTTTTCGGCGAAGGAATACATCGTCAGGAAACCTGCATATCCTGGGAGTAAATCTGTAGCCTGCTAACTCGCAGTGGTGCACCGTCTTTGCTGTAAAACCTTCTCTCCTTTTGTTTTTAACAAAGGGGAATACTTCCAAAGATACCTGATCCTTGAGGGATAGTTATGTGTGGCTTTACTCACTAAGACCCCTTCGGTAGTTCCTCTGCATTTATCACTTAGATTGATCGGCCGGGTTTTTTATTGGCCCCCGTAATTAGCCCGTGCTTTTAAACGGAAATAACTGTCGCCTGACACACCCCGCACGGAAGTTTATGCGTCGATTGCCCCGCGGGTCGAATGACGCTAAAGTGACTAAGTAACTTCATGAAAGATTACCGAATAATTTATGATTTTTATATTTGCAATAGTTAAACTATACGATGTTATCTCTTGTTCATAAAATTAAGACTTTGGTGTAGCGTCATGTTGCTCCAAACTTTGTGATAGTGAAAAAAGTTCGTCTTGTATTTATAGGCTCATATCTTAAAAATTAAAACTTACCTCAAGGGTTTTCATTGTTATTCACATCAATCATATAATCGAAAATACAAATAAACACTCACAGTTTATAAGATACCAGAAAAAACTTAACGATCTTCGACGTGGTACACGCACCGTTAGTAATAGTCACTTGGTAACTGATTCTTTTGTCTGGTGTTATCTCTAAGCATATTTTGTTACCACAGTTACCGAGAAGTGAAATAGATAATAAACATTATGACTTAAAAAAGATGTTTATATTTCTGATTGCCCAAGTTGAGACACAACTACTGTATCCCGTCAACTAGTAGTTTACATGTGTAATGTACAGCAAAAAAGCCATGTCAACCGGTAGTTGACATAGATAATTTAAGTGGTGCAGAAAAAACTCTCTTTCCTTTCATTGAGGAGGCCTGTGATTGGCATGTTAATGGGCTGCTACTTACCTGGTGTCCAGGAGGAGTCTGACTGAGGATTCATGAAGCCAGGATAAATCATTATTCTTAACGAGAATCCACGCGTCTCACCACTAGGCCATCTAGGCTTTTAAATTATACATTCACAGCTGTAATTACGGAAACTTGTATATACATAATTGTTTGTGAGATCATTTTTACGCATTATAAATGAATGAGTGTTCATAATGGCACACTATTGTCGGGTGATGGGAAAACATTTAACGAAATTGTTCAAAACAATGTTAACTTCGGCACATATTTAACTTAATAATAACTATTTGAAAGGAGTAAATTAACTTGACTGTTGAGTTAAACTAGATAATTTCCGCGATCTAGTCCACGTAGAGTTACTAGGTCATGTCTTAATGATTCACCCCGAAGATTATACTCGTAGATATATTGGGAAAACTACTATCGTTGTCGCTTCAACCGATGGACGTCCACTGCTGGACATAAATCTCACGACCCCCCTTATGTCGTCGGTCCACCTTGTGGGGGGTCTCCCTACACTGCGCCACCCGGTGCGGGGTCGCCACTCCAGCAACTTCCGGCCCCAACGTCCATCGGTCCGTCCGACTATGTGCCCCACCCATTGCCACTTCAGATTCGCGATTCGTAGGGCTATGTCGGTGACTTTGGTTCTGCTACGGATCTCCTCATTTCTGATTTGATCGCGTAGAGAAACTNGAGTCTCACTGAGGATTCATGAAGCCTGGATAACTCATTATTCTTAACGAGAATCCCCGCGTCTCACCTCTAGGCCATCTAGGCTTTTAAATTATACATTCACAGCTGTAATTACGGAAACTTGTCTATACATAATTGTTTGTGAGATCATTTTTACGCATTATAAATGAATGAGTGTTCATAATGGCACACTATTGTCGGGTGATGGAAAAGCATTTAACGAAATTGTTCAAAACAATGTTAGCTTCGGCATATATTTAACTTAATAATAGCTATTTGAAAGGAGTAAATTAACTTGACTGTTGAGTTAAACTAGATAATTTCCGCGATCTAGTCCACATAAAGTTACTAGGTCATGTCTTAATGATTCACCCCGAAGAATATACTCGTAGATATATTGGGAAAACTACTATCGTCGTCGCTTCAACCGATGGACATCCACTGCTGGGCATAAATCTCACGACCCCCTTTATGTCGTCGGTCCGCCTTGTGGGGGTCTCCCTACACTGCGCCACCCAGTGAGGGGTCGCCACTCCAGCAACTTCCGGCCCCAACGTCCATCCGTCAGTCGGACTATGTGCCCCGCCCATTGCCACTTCAGGTTCGCGATTCGTAAGGCTATGTCGGTGACTTTGGTTCTGCTACGGATCTCCTTATTTCTGATTTGATCGCGTAAAGAAACTCCGAGCATAGCGCTCTCCATCGCACGCTGAGTAACTCTTAGCTTTCGTATGAGGTCCATAGTCAGCGACCACGTTTTGGAGCCGTAGATCATCACTGGCAACACGCACTGTTTGAAGAGCTTTATCTTCAGACACTGAGGGATATTGGACGAAAGGATCTGCCGTAATTTCTGAACGCTGCCCAACGAGTCGGATTCGGCGGTTGACCTCTTTATCGAAATTGGACCTACCTAGCCGGACTATGTGTCCCAACTATGTGTACTCGTCTACAATTTCGAGTGGTGAGTTCTCAACGATGACTGGGTGGAGCGGAACATGGATATTGGTCATAACTTTTGCCTTATCCATGTTAATTTTTAGGCCCACCTGTTGAGAAGCTCTGCTGAGGTCATCGAGCATTGCATTGAGATCTTCCAAAGTCTCTATATCATTGTGGAATTAGGCGTGCCGATTTTTGAACATAATTACTGTTATAAACTAACGTTGTACAAAGCGAGTGTTAATACTACTTTTTTTCTTTTACTAGTTAACCTGCACTTATATAACGACGTCTTAGAACCACATATCTATTACAATATATCGATAAAGACTCTGCTTCACGAAGGAATCACGCGTACCGATTTACGGACTATATCATTCCGTCAAAATAATGTTATATAAAGCGACCTATATCTCCGCTTTCGTCACCTAAGCAAGAACAAATTCGATTATCATTAAAAATGTCATAGTGAGTAAACCTTAAAAGATAGATATATGCTATCAAGAACTTTATTTTAGATCGTTTAATCATGAATAATTCCGTTATATATAGTTGTTATGTAACTTTAATCGTCTATGCAGCGTACGCATTTAAAGGTTTGAAAAGGTAGAAGTTTTGCCTGTTTTCGCAACATTGTTCATTACTGCTACGCTGCTATTAGTCATAACATTATTTAAAATTCCTTATAATATTCCTCAATAAATAACCTATCCATCACTATATTTTTTTTAAAATTAAGCTTAGTAGTTTTAGAGATTATCGCATTTAATCAAACAAAACAATTCTTCAGCTTTATAATATTAGTGTAGGTACAATGATCATAGTTATATTGTAACATTCTTCTAGTTCATACAAAGTGTACTGTATCTAATTATATCCTTGTATTTATATTAAAATACAAAGCTATAAATAAGGCTCTCTACAAAAGATCGTTTTTTACGTTAACACAAAACATTTTTAAGACGCACGCATATTCACTTTTACGTATGTAGATGAGGGAGTTTTTGAACTCTATTTTTGTGCAACTTAAAACGTATTATTAATCGAAAATTTAGCACAATTGTCAAGGACAGATGATAGAACAATACCTTATAGATGAAGTACCAATGTTTTTACCTTTTAAGATAAAATTGGCGTCCCAAATATCTTATAGTCGCAGAGGTTTTTATTGCGTACAGGTTTGAAATTATAAGTGATGTTAATAGTGTGATTTCGGGTTATCTTAGATTTTAAATAAGTAATCTTACAAGTATATCTCGTAATCATCTCTGTCAATCTATATCTATACTTTGTAAAAGGATAGATCACTTTTCTTGTATCACACATAATCTTGTGTGCTGATAATTTCAAACATTAATATATTTAACTTTGGTTATATTGTTCTTCATATAGACGTAGATACGAATAAAAAGTCAAGTATAAAATCCTAATTTAGATAGACAGTGTTCAATCCAATAAATTCTTTAAAATAACATCTCACAATTCTCTCTCTCTCTCTCTCTGTTCTTTAGCTACAAATAGAATGTTTCTCCTATCATATCCAACCAGCGATTACACCTCCTTGTAAACCCCAATTCGATAAATAATCACTCGTCCAATGTTAGTCGTTAAAACAACGATTTTAGACTGTAGTTGTAATTAAACTTGAGACATTTTACGGAATAGCTATAAACCGGAAGTCGTTTTAATGGTATAATAATATAAACCTCAGCATAATACGAAAATATAGTAATTTAATAGCAAATATAACAATAAATCGTTAAATCTGCTTATGATCAGGACTTCTTAAACTATTTTAAACGAAAATACAGCATTATACGTTTATTATTATTATACCACTTTAACACTCACGCCCGTTTACGAAAGAATATATATTTATTATTACATATAAATAAATCTATAATAATTACTTATATACAAAAATATTAAATAATACATATACCTACATAAATAAATATAACGGGCGGAGGATACACACCCCCAGGGATACCAAACGGCCGGGGGTCAGGGCTACAGGCTGAGAAACCGCCGGACTATCCTAGCCGAGTCCAACAACACCGCCTTTTGCATCCTTGCTGCGAGCGAACTGCCACGGAACCCCAGTCGTCTCAGATGGTGAGCGAGACTGACTGGGATCAGACCATTCGCAAATATTACTATTGGGATGGTTTCAGTGGATCCCATTCCCCACATGGCGGTAATCTCGTGCACCAGATCCAGATATTTACGTTTTTTCTCTGTCTCAGCTCGCATGAGATTTTCGTCATACGGGATCATGATATCCACTAAAAACACCCGAGACTGTGCCCGGTCCATTATCACGATATCAGGCTTGTTGGAATAGAGTCGGACACCGTCGCCAGTACGGCAGTCTCTCATCACCGTACATCAGGGCGAGCTCATTTGCTATTATTATTGCTTCTTCAAATACTGTATTTTATCATATTTCCCTGTAAATCTAGACAGTGGCTATTAGTTGCTGCCAACAGAACGAATGAATAAAACGTTTGCGTGTGCTCGCCTTTATCTAGAATTAGAACTTGATCTATTAAAGCGATGTATAAAAATACCCATCTTCAGCCGTCAAACTAGCGCGTTTGGACGCGTGACTGCCTCTGCGGTCCCAGGATCAAATGACAGAGGCATCTACACCATTAGTGTAGAGCTCGTGTTAGGACACTTGATACTATAAACTATTTAAGTATTTCTATGATACANTGGTCCTGACCGTGATAATGAACCGGTCCCAATAGAGTCGGACACCGTCGCGTTCGAGTACTGGTATCGGCTGGTACCTATAATACGGCAGTCTCTCATCACCGTACATCAGGGCGAACTCATTTCCTATTATTATTGCTTCTTCAAATACTGTATTTTTATCATATTTCCCTGTCTAGTCTAAGTCTAGTCAGTGGCTATTAGTTGCTGCCAACAGAACAAATGAATAAAACGTTTGCGTGTGCTCGCCTTTATCTAGAATTAGAACTTGATCTATTAAAGCGATGTATAAAAATACCCATCTTCAGCCGTCAAACTAGCGCGTTTGGACGCGTGACTGCCTCTGCGGTCCCAGGATCAAATGACAGAGGCATCTACACCATTAGTGTAGAGCTCGTGTTAGGACACTTGATACTATAAACTATTTAAGTATTTCTATGATACAGAATTTTTAACTCACAGTTAGGTTAAAGATTCTTTTAAAGTTTTAGGTTATATGCTCACCGTCAATGGTATATGTCTATCGCACACCAAACATAGAGGAGTAACCTCCCAACCGATGCTTTATGCGAAAGAGAAAGGCAAGCCAGACAGACTGAGAACATAACTCGTTATATAACGAAACAGTTTACCCTCCTAGAAGAAGTTATCACTTCCAAATCCTGAAATATTGTTAGCCACCGAGGCCTGTGACCTGTGACGATTACCAAATACAACTATACTCACAAAAATTTTGGATTCCTCCCCTTCTCTAAGTTTTAGAGGAATGATCCATCGATATTCTGGTAAATGTTGAGGAAGATCTTTATGTTTTAGTGGGTTATTTGATATACCAGCAAGCCCCACATCCTCGATTAGATTTTGGTTCATAAAAGTTATTTCTTGCTTAAAAAAGGCTGCTTGAATACCTGTACATCCTAGAATGGATGCACAGGTACTCTCACGGCATTTCCCTTCCTATTATGTAATGCAAAGCACAAAAAAATACGTCAATATCAATTTATTCTTTCGACGTGACTACGTCTTTAAAATCGCATCCATAGGGAGGCAATAAAAAAAAACTTATAATAAAAAAATCGGGGGATAAAGTTTGGTGTTGTAGCTACATATCTATCACCTTCATCCTAAATTCAATTACACCACTGAATAGTCAAAAGACCAAAGAATTTATAACGCTAAGTAAGGACTGTAACACATCGCGCGCGGCAGAGGAGGAAGCCCTGTTACGAAACGTAAACGGCCGTATCCATTTATTAACGCCAACAGGTTAAATCTTGACTATTACCTGATTTTTTTCTGGTAATCAATTTATAATACTCTAACTCTCTTTCTAATGTGACACATGATGAAGATGCGCAGATCAGTTAGTTTATATAGCTTAAAACATCGTCGCATGATAGCAACCAATAAATCTCACTCTCATTTATTTAAAACCCAATGAGTGGACAATCATTCGCGTGTTATAAAAGCTAATTTAATTTTTTCTTATAGAAAGTGTAAATAATATTCATTGATACAATTCCACTCGCGTTATATAAGTGAAAGTGACTTTTCAAATAAATCCGATGCCTGCGCTTCAATTATACATTTTAATGAACACCGCAATGATTACTCAATAAAATATTCACTGAATCGGAACATTTTATATTGGCTTTTAAAATTTAAAAAGCTTTTTTACGTTTTGTTCATTTTTTACTAGACTCCAAATCGCCAGCATTAAATGTAGACGTGAAAACTTTAATGCAAAGTTCAGTACGACGCTTTTTCTGTTAAAAAATTTATAATCTTTCGATTTATTAAGCCACCGAAGTTGCACAAATCAGCCTCCTGTCATTAGCTACGTGCTGAAGTTCTTACAGCTATCCTTGAGTACCTTCAAGGCGGCTGCGAGCACACACAACCTGTAGTCTGATGTTGATGAGGTCCAGAGCATCAGGACCCCAGATGACTGGGCTCTGATTGAAAAATGGAGAGGTCCCAGGTCCCTAGTAGCAGGCGTGGCCACTGTGGAGGCACTTAACAGAGGGTATGGGTGGCTCTCTTTCAGGCAGGTTCTAACCGACACAACTGTTTTCTGAATGTTCTTGCATCGAATTAGCCGTGAGGAGCTACCCACCTGTCATGCCGCTGTTGACTCAGCGCATCACACTTTAGCAGAATGTGCAGCCTGGGTACCTCAGCATCACTTTCAGATGGCGCTGATTGCCGCAAACCTTCCCTGGAAAACGTTGGAGGCGCGATACTTTCCAGTGAGGAATTCTAAGTGTGAGTGGTACTCTTATGTAAGACAGTCATATCGCTGCTTCTAATGCTTCCTCTCACCGCCAATGGAGGCAGGATTCCAGGCGACGTATAGCACCCGTCATGCCGCCTTTAACAAAGAGGAATGTGCGAGCGCTCCTCGGATGTCCCACTAATGGATGAAGAGGGTTCCGCTGGGTTTTTGAGGATATTGCGAGGTCTCCCCCTCGCCGAGACCCACACTCCCGACACTACTCCGGGTGTATAAATGAAATTCCCAGTGTCAAAAAAAAAGCCTCATACCTAAGCAAATTAGAAGATGCCATTTTCTAAGTTTAACCTGTTGATAATTGAATCCAAGACCTTCCTGAGTGGTTTCCTACCCATATCCCTTTTTTCACAGGGAGGGGGGGGGCGAATCTTCTGAAGATACCGGCCACTAGAGGGAAATATCATGTGATGTAGGATTATACCCACTAAAACTCCGTCGTTGGTCCTCCTGTAAGGTAGCACCAGGATGTCCTTATGAACTATCGTCTGGTCCCGCCATTGTGCAATGATATCCAGATCCCGTGATCTTATTGCATTGTACCTTAAGGCCTCGTAAGCGACATTCTTCTCCGGGTTGTCTACAACAGAAGGATGCTAGGCCCCACTCTCACCGCTCAGAACTCCTCTTAGTGAAACGTTGAACAACTACTATGCAGCCATGCTGCCCCTGTCTCCGTGAGGGAACCGCCATCTCTCGCGCACGCTCGGCGGTCTCCCTTTTAACCACGACGGTTTCGCAAAAAGAAACCACCGCCTTCCAAATAGCGGTCCATGTCACCATGACCGCAACTACAGTTAGTAGAGAGAGGTCTACGCCACTTGAGCATACCGCAGTGGTAACATTGAGTTGTCGCCTCGCGCCCTATCCGACACAGATACTGACTGAAATATCCATGTCCAGTCAGTACCTGTCAGTATAAAAGTAACGTTCTCTGTTGTCCTCTCCATCCAGGCCTCGAAACACGGCAGGATCGCACCGAAAATGCGTTGCCGTACGTTCCTCTCTTTACCATTCCTACCAATACTACTATGGTCTACACTGCCTCATTGTTCTAGTGGTTAGGTTAGGCAACAGTCATGAGGTGTCGGATTGCCGTCACACCAGCCTGAGAGAGTAAAGCAATAGAGAGTGCACTTGTGTCCTATGCCTGCCAATCCGCAGTAGAACAGCGTGGTGGTTCTATGTCCTAATAACCTTTTCTCCTATAAATGAGGAGGCCTGTGCCCGGCAATGGGACTCACTGTCTAGCAGAATACCCAGTAAAACCCAGCGGGGTCCACATCATCCTAAAGTGGGACACCAGCGGCTCGCTTGCGCAATCCAATATAGTGTCCCGGATGAAGCCAAATCGAGGTTCAAGTCAGTGGGAGGAGGCGCGCATAGCCGCGCCTTCCGCCCCCAAGCCTTCTGTGACGGATAGCAAGAGCGTCAGGAGCCAACTCCCGCTCCGTCTCACGAACCTCTTTAGCGAGATAACAGTCTCGAAAAAGGAGTCCACGGCTCTCCACCCTGCTTCGCTGGCGACCATCGCACTTACTATGCAGGCCAGCGAGAGGCCAACTCCAATCAGTGACACCAGAAGACTTACATAATTACCCAAGTATGGAAGCCATTTCAGTAAACGCTCTTAAAATACACAAGTTATTTTACTCCATTCAATAACTGGGTTACCGCATTTGAACGCGGCAACTTCAAAGCCTAGAGGAAATTGAAATTTTAAGCGTAACTTCACGATACACGAGGGACTTTTCTAGCGGAAACACTACAAAATTGCAATATATAAAACCAAGTTGAAGTTAAATTTAGCAACATTTAATGGGAAATTAAAGTACATATATATATTTAAAACTAGCAATGCCCCGTGGTTTCACCCAGGTCGTTACCGATCTCGTGGCAATGGAAGTACTACGTCGCACTTATTTTCTTAGATTGACATTTTTTAAATCGTTATATCTTTTTAATGGACTGTCCGATTTTAATAATTTAAAAAGTATTTTACAGGCAATGAAACGTGCTTTAATAGAATATTATAAAAGGATAAGGATTAATACAGAGGTATGTATAATATGGTTTGATTATTGTCGGCACTTTTATTAAGTTTTAAGATGTAAAAAAGTAGTTATAGTGGCGTAACTACAGTAGTTGGACATATGGCATCATTGACTTTTTTGAAGATATTAATACGTTCTATAATATTGTAGAATATTTTTTTGTTCTATCATCAATAGTTTCCGCAGAGAAAGCGATGACACGTTTTTAGTTTCACACCTTGGCTTACATTAATGCATTTTTCTTAGGGATCCCTATTTTTCTTGAGAAAGTAATATAACCTATGTCGCTTAGTGAAAATATAGATTTTCTTAAAGTGAAAATATTATATATACGACCTGAAATATGTTCAATATTGATTACAATCAGATAATATAAAAACTGTGGGCAACAGGATTTCAAATGAGTTAAATTATTTCGCGCGTGCTAGAAGTATACTACCAATATCTCCTAAGAAAGCTACCTTAAAAGATCAATATAATATACATGAAATGCCTAAGATATTACACATTGAAATCGATAAATATTAATGCTATATCCTTCTATATAACTTTGCAATTACCGGATTGGAAGTAACAATTTCCTTAGAAGATAAAATTGATTTAGTGAGATATCTATAAAAAATAGATATATGCCATTGTGGACTTTTATGTAGACCATTACTAGAAGAATTATTCCACCATACATTATTTTGTTATACCTCTAAGGGATTAGGAAAGCTTTTCAATAAAAGCTCACATTTGTCTTAAATTTTTCCGCCCTTTCCAATAATTATCGTTTTATTTCAATCAATTTATACAAAACCTTGGCAAATTATATACATAAATTTTCTTCGAGAACCGTTCTATCTATTGTTGAAAACCACATGAAAAACTATTTAGACAGACAGACACAGCGGATGATTAAATTAACGTATAGTTAATTCATTCTTTAATATCCTTTTCCCCATAGACGTGGTGCAATATGTCGAATGTACTCTAGCAAATGAATTTTGCAATGCAGTATTTCACTTCAGAGCAGTATTTCACTAGTATTTTATGAAGTTCATAATGTTTCCTACTGGAAAAGTTCGCCATATGTCGTCAAGTTACTTTTAAAATTTCAATTTCCTCAAGCTTTCAAATTTACGTGTTCAAACACGATATTACATTTGTACATTGACGTTATTTTATTATGTAGTCTCGTAACTACTGCAATGATTTAAATAAAATTTGGTACATAGATAGTCTAGAATCTGAGAAAAAACACAGGCTACTTTTTATTGCGAAAAAAAGGGTTTAAAGTATGGAATTATCGTCATTTAGGGGTAGAAGCTTGAAACTTACTTTTTTGGCTGTTGATTCGATATAAATAAATATTACATTGAAAGTTTCTATACGATTTACCCTCAAGGGTGTAAAATAACAAGCCCTTACTAATAAAATGACTGCCTCATTGGTCTAGTGGTTAGCATGTTCGACTACAGACATGAGGTCCTGGGTTCGAGTCCTGGGTTGGGCTAGTTCGAAATCGATATTGAGTTTTCTATTAAGATTTTCTCAATATTTGCCCGAAGTTGGGAAGTTGGCGGTGTGATTCACCCCCGTGCCTCGGAGAGCACGTTAAGCCGTCGGTCCTGCGCCTGATCTCTCTCTCCGGTCGTGTCGGATTGCCGTCATGTCGGACTATGAGAGTGAAGGAATAGAGAGTACACTTGTGTACTATGCCTGCCAATCCGCAGTGGAGCAGCGTGGTGGGTCTATGCTCTAAAAACCCTCTCTCATATGAGCGAGGAGGCCTGTGCCCAGCAGTGGGACGATAATGGGCTGCTACTTACCTTACCTTTTTTACTAATAAAATGCGAAAGTAACTCTGTCTGTCTGAACCGATTCAAAACAAATTTGGTACATAGATAGTCTAGAGCCTCAGGAAGGAGAATATGCCTATTAAAGTATTTATAAATATGTTATTTGTAAATTAAATAGTCTAAATTATTTAAAATGCTACCTAAAAACTCTATACCGGAAAAAGCTACTGTTATTATAAAAAGAATATAATAGAAAGGCTCTATGATAACTTTCTACTTCCCTTTTTTTGTAATTAATAGACATCATAGATATTCTTAATTTCGTTTTTCACACAAAATTTGATACAGGTTCTTTGATCCATTTTTTTGAATAGGTAAAAATCGAAGACGATCCAAAACACGTGCAAGCAAAGCAGCTGTCAACAATTAAATGAACATTCAAAATGGCCGAGCTTGTCGGCATAAGTGAGAGACATGAGTACCAACATAACGCCACAAAAAATTCGAAATTCGAATATACGTAACCCGCGAAAATTCAAAATTCGCGATACTTTTTGAACACACCTCGTATAAAAATTTGTCTTTGTCATTAATTACTTTATCCATAAATGAAAATAATAAAAATTTAGTTTTGTACTTTTTTAATAAACTGTGACAACAAGTGGAGAAGTTTGTTTTATAACATGTGATGATGTCGTGTCTACTAAGCTTTTTCATTATACCTGTATCGAAAATTCGTACTTTCGGCGTTATTTTGAGTGACGAAAGTACCACATTGCTTTCCGATTAAATAAATGCGTAATTTAGTGCGCATGTGTCGTAAATTTGACGCTTGTTTTATATGTCATAATATTGTGCAATTTGTTTTGCTCCGTCATCGAATTTGTCATTCACTTCTTCAACAATTCTTTTTACGATTCATTAGAACTTATGTTATTAAAACTTTTGACGGCCTCGCTGGCGCAGTGGTGTGAGTATTCGCTTTGCTAGCAGAGGTCCCGGGTTCGATCCCTGGTAGGACGAATTTAGGAAATTGTATTTTCTAATTTGTCTGAGTCTGGACTGATGGGAGGCTTCGGCCGTGGCTAGTTACCACCCTACCAGCAAAAACGTACCGCCAAACAAAGAGATTTGTGTTCAGGTACGACGCTGTGTAGAAACCGTAAGGGGTATATCGCCTCTTATCAGATTAGCGCGCTTCCATCTTAGACTGTATCATCACTTACCATCAGGTGAGATCACAGTCAAGCGCTATCTCTCAGCAATAAAAAAAAATTGTTCTTTTACGTCATTTACGTCTTTTAAGTCATAAATAAATGAGTAAATGTTGCTTAGTTACGTAATCGAAGCATGCAACTTATTGATTCAATTTCTAATTTGATTTCATGTAATTTTAAACTTTATTATTTAAATTTTTATCGAAATTTCGATTCCGATTTGACGAAAAGTTGTGTATGTACCAAGGGACGAAAGTATGGCATTGCAACCTGCGTTTATATCCCGTGTTGCCCGTTTAAAAGTAAGGTTAATACAGAGTTTTATATTATACACAATGAATTTAGTACATTTTATAACAGTATTGCAACATCAAAGTGGGTTATCTACTCAATATACGGTAACATCAAAGTCTAGAGGAAATTGTAATTTCAAGCGCGACTGCCAGGAACTCAAGCGTTAAGTAGCTGATAAAGTTCTCTAGAGTGAACTTCCTTTAGTATATTAAATTACAGGCTTTTGCCAGCGACGTCGTTTAAAATCAAATGAAAATATAAGTAGGCTCTAAAGCATGGTAACAAATTTACCACCGATTCAGAAAGTTGATTCCGCTGAGAAGAAACCGGTAAGAAACTCAGCGGTTACTCCTTTAAACATAAATTTTGTAGTTTACAATGTGTTTAGCTTTCATGTGCAACTGAAATCAAGTCCAAACGTCTTTGTCGCTTAAATAACCTCAAACATTATAATATGCCTTCTGTAAAAGATGGACTTGCGATGTGTCAACGGAAAATGGAAAGAAGGATGCTGGGCGTCAAACTGTCGGATCGAATTAACAACACAACCATAAGAAGCAAAAAGAAAATAGTTGATATTGTAAGAAGAATAAGACTCCTGAAATGGCAATGGACAAGACATGTTTGCCGGAGTTAAAGTAAATGGACTAAGCGTCTGACCGAATGGCTGCCACGAGACCATAAAAGAAGAGTAGGAAGGCCTTTTAAAAGGTGGAGAGACATTTTTCACCCAAAAAAGTGGCACGAACTGGATTCAAAGGGCTAGACAAAGAGAGACCTGGAAATGTTGATGGGAGGCCTACGCCGCAGAGGCGACTATTACCGTATAACGTATAATATCAACGTATAATAACTGTAAAAATTGTAAGTTAATAAAAAGAACAATTGTTTAAAATAAGCTTAATTTTAAGTAATAGGAATAAAGGCTATTTTATTTTATTTATTTTATATTTTGTAATAGGACGTTTTTAACAAATGATTTCTGAACCTTCCTCAATCTAAAATACGGCATTACATTTATTTTATTGTGTCAAAATTGTGTTTCGCTCTTCTTGCTGTATATATATGACGCCAGCAACGTTTTTTAATGTTGGTAACGAGGTGTGCAGCGAGCTAGCAACAAACATGTACCAACATTCAAACTACTCGCAGAAACTAGTATAAAAGGGCTTGCATTAGACTGGTGGGCATTCTTACTCGAAGTGCTGCCCGGTGCACACCTTGCGCCCATAAATTATTGTCATTTTAATTAAAAAATAATTAATCATTTAGTTTAAAGTAATAAATTATCTCTGTGAAAATTGACTGTGGTTGTTTTTATTTAAACGATGGAAGACCAGAACGATATATATAACAAAAAATATTTTTTTTATTCAGAGGGTATTAGGGACTTTCGTTGTAACTTAACTTTAATATAAATCACTCATAACCCGCTACTATCATATTGTAAAATTGTACAGCTACTTCTGACCTTGAACTACTCAGAATGCTCTGCAGTAGGCCAACATCAAAACAATTTAGACCATAGCGGCTTATCAGCGATTGTCTTTCGTCCATTGTTCTGATGCTCTCCAAGAGAAGATGCTGTACGTCTTCTAATTGATTGCATAGAATGCAGTTCGGTGTAGCCGCTTTCTTCATTAAATAGGCATATTTATTTCAGGGATAATGCACGGACCGCAACCTGATACCTTAACATGGTGTCTACCTAAGGCAGCGTGTCGAAACCAGGGTACTCGCGGAGGTTCACTCTGCATGGTCTTATACCAGATCCCCTTCGTTCTGGATCTCTCATCAAAATAAGATTTCCATCATAAGACACTAAGAATCAAATATTTTATTTTGGGAAGAATAAAAGGGTCTGATAGTAAAACCTTGTCCGATAGTACCACCCAGTTTAGCAAGTCTGTCCGCCTCTTCATTTCCCTTTATACCTATATGTGCTGGAACCCATTGCAGCCTCAGCAATCTATGATTTCTGGCGGAATGGCAGAATGATAGTGTTGAATGTTTCAAAACAAACATTTGTATAATCTATGAAAACTTCGATGTAGTAAAGGTAGTTGTAATACGTAACTCTATTTTCAGAAACAATAAACGCAATCTACATACCGATTCCGCGTCGTAATCGAGTTTATGATCGACATTAAGACACTTTTACGGTCTAAATCTAGATTTCTCTTTATGGCTAGACTTTCTAAGCTAACCTGAATACGCGGGCGGAAATTGTTTATTGTTAGACGCTTTCAAATTAAAACTTCTCGGAAAGCATTATGCATATAAAGTTGTCATAGTACGTGCCTTGAAGTGGCTGATACACGTAATAACGACGTTATCGACTTTTCTCTATATATATAGTACAAGAGTACAACCTTAGATCTTCGTGTATAACGCTCAATAATCTAAGAGTAATAAAATTTGTTCTTAAACTATTTTTTAGAGGATGCAATTTTATTTTGAGGATATTTGTCATAAAACTAAGTTAAACATTGCGTTAGGGGCCGGATCCTCATGAACAACTTTAGAGCGTTATAACAGCGTTTTAAAAGAATGAAAAAACATTTAGTGAAAATAAGTCCTTAAAAAATTATCTACAAGATTGATCTGCAGTATTTTTCTTCGTGAAATCTATTAAAAAAGTTAAAGAGCAAAGAAGAAATTTTTTATAGAAATTTTCTCACTTTTTTGCTTATATCTTCTTTAATTTTAAATTTAGGTCAAAAAGTTAAATAAACATATTTGTAGGCAAGGCGATTTACTACAAATTATGTTGTTACAAATTTTTTGTAGGACGCACACTTTCCGAGATATCGCTAAAAGCTTCTATTGACCTATATTGGGGTTAAGCTTCTATTGACCCCCACACAAAACCCATAGATAGTTTTGTTAAAGATTTACATATATAAATAAATTCATATTTGATTACTTGCCAAATTATACAGAGAGATAAGATCAAACAATGACGAAAAGACAGTGTAAATAATAATATCACATTATAAAATAACGCGTTTACTCGCTAGGAAGTGAACGTTTGTCAGCCATATTTGCTAAATATAGATAGATTTATTTAACTAAACACAAAATTTGATTTGTATAACATTTGATAAATTAGAAAGAAAGATAAAGTTAAACAGAGAGGAAAAAGCTCTGTAAATAATAATACCAGATAAGTCAATAAAGCAGCGCCCATAACGCGTTTACTCGCTGAAAAGTCAACGTTTGTCAGCGTCGGTGTAAGAAGTGGTCAGCAAATCTTTTCTTTATTGAACCAGTGAAATGTTAGTTATTTGAGAGTTATAGTAGAGACTCATAAATATTAAAATATGTGTACACCAATGTATTTTACTTAAGATTTTCTATATATATTCTTATACCACGTTTTTGTTTCAGGTTACCCGCGAGCCGTGTATTGAAACAGTGAATGTCGTTATAAAATATTGCATAATTTTATTTTTAACATGACTTGATAATGAATTAAAATTAACGCGTAGTGTTTGAGTGATCGATTATACATCAAAAGTTTTCTTGTGATAAAATCAGTGCCAGTGTTACAAAATGGAAGCCTTAGAAAGGAGGGGACGTGTGATTGCGATTGTTGCAATCATTTTCATAGTCTTCTGGTCTCAGTGTGAGTATTTTACGTTTATCTGAACTAATATTAGAAAGAAACAAACATTTTTTCACTATTCGCAAGCTGCATTTTCACTGACTGATACAGGCTATATTACTTTCTCTAAAGAGAAATAGGGATCCCTAATAAAAATCCATTAAAGTAACCCAAGGTGTGAAAAATTGTTCACAAAAATCTGTCATCATCTGAAAACTATTGATGATAGAACGAAAAAATGTTCTACAATATTATAGAACGTATTAATATCTATAAAAAAGTCTGCAATACCATTTGTCTAACTACTGTAGTTATGCCACTATATCTACTTTTTTACATTTAATAAAAGTGCGGACTTAGTACACTTTCCACTGCCAAGAGATAGGTATCTACGTGGGTGAAACCGCGGCGCATTGATATTTTCTTATGAAAAACCCATTAATACAGCTTATACATGTAGCCCATTTGTGGGAGGCTTCGGCCGTGGCTAGTTACTACTACTACCCTATCAAAGACATTCTGCTAACTGTTCCGGTACGATGCTGTGTAGAAACCGTAAGAGTTAGATTGCCTCTTACCAGATCAGCGCGTTCCATTTTAGACAGTATCATCACTTACCATCAAGTGCAATCACAGTCAAGCGCTAAACTGTCAATGTGTTTGAGCTTACTGATTAAGTGTTTGATTGCACCAACATTACGCACTGACGCCCACTGTTTCGAGGTTGAATTATGGACCCCATAGTTGAATAACAGTCAAGCGCTAACCTGTCAGCAAAAAAAAAACAACTAACTGTCAAAGCTTTTTAAGTAATATAACAGTGTATGGAAAGCATTGTATTGAATTTGTTTATATCTACAAAAGTAGAGTCAAGAAGGCTGATTTTTCACACAATTACGTTGAAACTGTCATCAAAATATGGCCATATGAATAAATTAAAAAAAAAAAACTGTTCCAAACGAGCTTTTAAAGCTTTTTTATATCGTCTAATTATCCCATTTGTTCATTACATTTCCAACGTAGAACTGATGATGATATTGATGATATCTTTAAATTTTAACAAGGGTTTCTTCGCACCCTTTTTTAAGAAGAACCCACAATACACTCAGCTTCAGATTCGTTTTGTGGCACATCAGTTGAATAGTTTCAAAGTCTGTAACGAAAATAAGTCAAACAATTGCACTAATTTTGTTAAGCTGAAGAGTTTGTTTGCTTGAATGCGCTAATCTCAGGAACTACAGGTCCGATTTGAAACATTATTTTAGTATTAAATAGCCCTTTTATCGAGAAAGTCTATAGGCTATACAACATCACACTGATTCCAAAAGAAGCGGTCCACCAATGAAGAATGTTACTAAATCTGCATTTTTTTCCTTTTAAAAGCTTCCACTCCGTAAGCTACGTAAACGGTTAAAGCTTCTTAAAAAGCATCCATGACAGAATTGTTCCCCTTTAAAAATCCAAAAAAACAGTCTAACACATCCTATGTCTATCTTTTAAGGTTGGCTTACTATAACCATTTTTATGCTAACCAAATTTGTTCCTCTTCAGTCTCGCTTAATCATTATGTCATTGAAATAACATAAAATAATTGTTTTCATTTATAATACGTCAATAACAGTACAACATAAATAGCCTATAAAATTATATTCATTTATTATGCACTTTTTGATGAGTCAAATCAAATAAATGTTTTCCTGTGGGCTCTTACCTGTTTTAGTTCACATAAGCTTTGCATTTCATTTAGCAAAAGTAGGTTAGTACAATAAATATACAACAATCTACAAATGCTTTTCTATTTTTTATTATATGGTACGTTGAACCTTAAATTACTGTCTATTATATAGCGAATGATAATACCCGGCTGTTTCAAATAACATATTTACAAAAGCATTGGTAATCTTTCTTAGGAAAAGATATATCTTTGATGACGGGTTCCGTGCCAGCTTCACGTCAAATTCAAAAGAAATTATCTTTAAATCCGTGTAATAAAATGAAATTCAAACAAAAATTTTTGTTTTAACGCTATTTGAATCGTTATATACGATTTTCTGATTTTAGTCTAAGATCCCGCTGCAAAATGTGTTGAGTAAATCGACATAAAGTTTTGATACAATTTTGAGGAAGAATTGCTTTCTCTCGTAATTAGAATCAACTATAATCTGCTCCAAAGATACATATGTAGAGAATTTTAAAGATGATGGTTGGCGAGGCACACTTCTCCGGAATCTCATAGCAACCAAGAGTAGGTAACATTTTGTTATGTTTCTACTTTTGTAATATTAATAATTTATAATTCAAATAAAAGATAATTATTTTTGTAAATAATAAGCACTTAATGCTCAAAAAATCGAGTAACTCTAAAGATTGTTTAGGGCCAAAGAATTTCACATGCTACATCAATTTGGAGAGCGATTGCCTTCTTTTGCGAGACTGTAAGGAAGCACGGCAAAGGGAATGAATGCCGCCCCAACACACCCCCACGAAGGGGTGCAGGAAACAGGAGGAGGAGATTCGTACAACTCCTCCCCCTGTAGAATATCTGTGAGTTGCAACCGAGAGGACTGCCTCAAAGAACGTCTGGCTCCCCACTCATGGTTGATGGCGGTCCCGCTGGATTTTAGGGGGTATTGCTAGTTTGTATCCTCGCGGAGTCCCATACTCCCGATCCCATTAGGGTGCGTAAATGCATTTCCCAGCGACAAAAAAAAAACTGCTTCATCATTTGTTAGAGAAGGTTGGCATTTATATGATGTTGCTGTATTGAGTTCATTGAGCCATTTTAATGCCTTTAGAATTTGGATTAAGAATTATTTTGTCTCGTAATGAAATAAACTATAGTCTACACCAAAGATCCATAAGTAGAGCACCTAAAAAGTGATGGTTGCCCGGAACCTCCTTGCAACCAGGTAACATGGTTATATTTCTACGATTGTAAAATAAATAATTTATATATCACATTAAAGACCGTTTTTCTGTAAATAATAAAAACGGTTGTCTTTTTATAAGTGCTCCAAAAATCGAGTAACTAGCTATCAAAGATTAAAGCGAAAGACTTTTAATGCGCTAGACCATGTGTTAGACAAGGATGGCATTTATCTGTTACAATATATTACATTCTCCAAACAAAATTTGAATATAGTCCCGGTCATGTTTGGATTTGTAACCCTGTCTAAATTTAGTGCTCCTGTGATAACTAAGCATCAAAATTCACTACAATATTTACGTAGCAATTTTGCAATGGGATCTTTGACTATAATTTCGATGTAAAATCTAAAGTTACGAGGGTCCTTTTCCGCCTTTATTTGTGATGGATATTTCAATAGCATTATTTCACACAGAATTTGGCATTATTAAATAGAAAACAAAATATACGACATGATTTAGATAAAAAATTTGTAACGTAGTCAACAAAGGAAAGTTAATCACTGCAACAACCAAAGCTTGAAGAAGCTTCCTATATTTACAGTGGACTATTTAATATGAACTGCCTCATTGGTCTAGTGGTTAGCATGTTCGACTACAGACATGAGGCCCTGGGTTCGAGTCCCGGGTCGGGCCAATTCAAAAATCAATATTGAATTTTCTATTAAGATTTTCTTAATATTTGCCCAAAGTTGGGAAGTTGGCGGTGTGATCCACCCCCGTGCCTCGGAGAGCACGTTAAGCCGTCGGTCCTGCGCCTGATCTCTCTCCGCGAGTGTCGGACTCCCGTCACACCGGACTATGAGAGTGAAGGAATAGAGAGTGCACTTGTGTACTTTGCCTGCCAATCCGCAGTGGAGCAGCGTGGTGGGTCTATGCTCTAAAAACCCTCTCTCATGCGAGTGAGGAGGCCTATGCCGAGCAGTGGGACGTTAATGGGCTGCTACTTACCTTACTTATTTAATATGAATTTTGCAGGCAAAGGTGTGGATGGTCGCAAAAATCACACAAAAATGTCGTATGTGTGTCCACCGCAGTTCATCCGTTTGGGTCACAGCTGCTACTTCTTCAGTGACAACAAAGCAACGTGGCATAACGCACTCTTCGCTTGCAAGGTAGGCCTTTACCTTCTGATATTCTTCTCTTTTGTTGAATACTATTAGCTCATCCTCTCCAAATATATCGACTGCTTCTTCGTCTGTATCGACGAGTATAAATTCCTAACTTTGTAAGCTAATGTTTTAAAGACTTTTGTACAAATGTTGTTTTTCTAATCATCATGTTTTAATAACTATATAATTGAACTTATAACAGATGACACTTGATGTTAATGCAGTTGTTATAATTACCTACTTAAGTAGTAAGACGTTATAAGACGATCGTAAGACCTGTCGTCCTGTATGGATCAGAGTGCTGGGCCACCAAAGGGGAGAATGAAAGGAAATTGCATGCAGCGGAGATGCGAATGTTGAGATGGATGTGTGGAGTGACAAAATTGGATAAGATTAAGAATGAGTATATTAGAGGAAGTGTGAAAGTAGCACCAGTGACCGAGAAGTTAAGGAGTGGAAGGTTAGCCTGGTATGGACATGTAATGAGAAGGGAGGATAGCCATGTATGTAAGAGGGTCCTAAATATGATGGTAAGCGGCAGGGCCGGGAGAGGGCGACCAAAAAAAGTGTGGATGAATTGTGTGAAAGAGGATATGTGTATTAAGGGTGTGAATGTAGAAATGACAGCGGATAGAGTGAAGTGGCGAAAGGAAACATGCTGTGCCGACCCCACCTAGTGGGATAAGGGCAAGAAAACAACAACTTAAGTAGTAAGACAACACGTGTAGTACCGTCAGAAATTAATTTTGAGCTACTTTGAAACTGTCTAAAACCAAAGCCTGGGGGTGAAATGTTGTCTTTGTTATACCTTGTAATACCTGCTATTTTCCAATGAAATTGCGGCGGTATAGGGACCAAAGAAATCGCTAGCCTTTTTATTCTTTTTATTTGGCCGGACTAAAGAGCGGCCTCTTGGTCTTTCTCTTCAACCACCCCCCCACTCCCCCTATTACAACCAATTTCTAATGATTATCTGTTTGTCCTCACCCGATCCGGCCAAAATAGTGCAGAACTTGTTGGTAACATGTATAGTTTAGCCTTGCTGTGATATTTAGCTGCAGAAAGATGGATCTGTTTGTTCCTTTAGACATCCATCGTTGGTCTTTTTTCTTCAACCCTTCCTATTACAACCAATTTCTCCAGTTTGTCTGGTTGAGTTAAAACTCGTTGGTATCGAGTGATGTAAGACCTTGCTGTCATATTCAATTCTGCAAGGATTGGTTCCTTCATCCTTCTACGGTATTTGTAACAGTATCTCCAACTCCACATCTCAAACGCTAATTACTTTTTTCGATTATCTTCCTGAATGAACCATGGTTCAAAGCCGTAGAAAAAATCAGAATGCCAAAGCTCGCACTAGTGTCTATTTGGTTCCTAACATTTGAGGCTTTCCCTTCTATCTAGGTTCTGGTAAGCACTACATTATGTAACAATATGTAAAAAGAAACTATCGGTACATCATTAGTTCTAGCATTTGCGTGGTATCTTGTGTTTGTCCGTTGATCCTCAAGCTGTTGCATTATTGACACACACTTGTTTGATCTTGATACCGCATACAAGCATTACGTCACGTTTCGAGCGTTAATCGGCTTAGTATTAAAGCGAGTAGACGGAATTATTAGAATTTATTGCAAGCACTAAAACACCAAGTATATTGTCCTCGAGACTGTTAACAGCGAATGGGCAATTTTTCTTAATTTCCTTGATCATCTTAAGTGTCTTGTTATGAGTAACAGAATTCTCTTCTTTTAATTGTACTTATGATAATCGTTATAAGTTTTCACTTACTTCATACCGAAATTTAAAATTAGTTTAAAAATATAATGCCATTAAGTATTCTCATCAGTGATTTAATACCTAGGCTAAGTACTATTTTCCTAATTTTAGTTTGATTATATCTAAAAGAATGTTTTTATCCTTTTAAACTATAATTTGTTATAGTAGCAAAGTACACATTCCTTAAATGAATTGTTTACTTTCTCAGACCTACTAGAATTTATACTTTATTCTTTCTATTCATTCTGTATCCATGTTCAAATACATTTTTTTTTAACTTGTAGTGGTTATTTTTCATTTGTTAACCATTACAAATTTTAAGTAGAAATGACTTATCAAATTATTAAGTCAAGAATTATTAACTCAGCAAAATTGTTATTAAAATTGGACAAGGATTTCAATGAAGTTAGAACAATGGGAAATAGCAATTAAATTGTTATCGTTTATTTTAACAATTTAACTAACACTAAATAATTCGTCCTTTAAGATGGTTAACTCTATTCACACATTGTAAAATTCTATAACTTTGACATTGGATGTATAAATAGTCTATTACGATCAACCTGACACTGTAATTTAAAATACTACAAGTGGGTGTCTCGAATTCGATTACCGGTTCGCTAAATAATAAAAAAAAAACGTATTTTAACTTCATTTTTAATATTGGATATTCTTCTGATAATGATATGTATTTTTACTGCCATCACTATAATATTTATATTCATAAGGCTGGTTTTAATAGGTGGTGCTTTTATTCTGGTTATGATGTCGCTTATGTTAATTACAAATATAATTATTTCATAAATTTATATTGAAGGTAGAGTCAATAATTTGAGTACCTTAAAGAAGGGTTTACAATTGCCAATGGTTTTAAGTTTATTTTCGCGTTATTTAGNACAAGTGCACTCTCTATTCCTTCACTCTCATAGTCCGATGTGACGGGAATCCGACACGACCGGAGAGAGATCAGGCGCAGGACCGACGGCTTAACGTGCTCTCCGAGGCACGGGGGTGGATCACACCGCCAACTTCCCAACTTCGGGCAAATATTGAGAAAATCTTAATAGAAAACTCAATATCCATTTTGAATTGGCCCGACCTGAGACTCGAACCCAGGACCTCATGTCTGTAGTCGAACATGCTAACCATTAGACCAATGAGGCAGTGTAGTATGTGCGTGCGTATAACTATGAAATAATTTTCAGACGATTTTCTGTATCCTCCTTTTTACATTTATAAGTACCCATAGGGTAGATGTTTAACACTTTATTTACAGTGTTATATAAATATGTAGATTGTATGTAGTACTGACGAGATGCAAATTCTGACTTAGCATTTATCGTAGAGCATACTTTGAATGTCCTACGCTGATCTAGTTCTTGGAAATTGAACGCAAGCGATTTATGTAAATTCAAAATTGAATTTAAAATATATATTTTCCTGGCTGACAAAATACCTGGATGTTCATAGAGTTTATCTGTGGGATATCGGAAAGGCCTAAAATACATCACTTTCAAAAGTGATCTTTGAGCACGCTCAAGATCTAGAAATTTTGTTTTGGTAGCTCCACCCCAATTACAAATATAATTATTTAATTAATGTATTGAAGGTAGAGTCACTAATTTGAGTACCTTAAAGAAAGGTTTACAATTGCCAATGGTTTTAAGTTTATTCTCGCGTTATTTAGATTAAGTAATAAATTGTTAATAATTAATGAGTAATTATTTTTTTTATTTATTTATTTAAATAAGATCCTTACAGTATACACAATAACATTAGTTAGTCTGTGGCTTCCACACTAGGATTCCCTGAATCGTGGAAACCACATACTTCCAACACAAGTATCTAAAATTACGTGTAACTATATACAAATCAATGTTAGCATATTATTATTTAAATTTAACATTAAGTAGAATAGTAAAAATGCAATGATCCGTGTCTAGTGCATGTATTATATTATATTTGTATATATGAATGCTGTAGTACTGAAGTGTGTTTGTAGTTGTATGATGAATGTCTGTATTTTCTAAGAGTTGTTTTATTTTTTAATTAATATACTTTATCTGTCAATAGCTTATAACTTCTCCGTTTCTAATTAATTCAGTTCTGCAATTAATATATGACTCATAGTTGTTTGCATTATTTTTAACATATATAACGGTACAGTCATCGGCAAATAATACTGACGGATCGTTTATTATTTTTGGGAATTCATTAATATAGATTAAAAACAGCAACGGTCCAAGAATACTCCCCTGGGGTACGCCATATCGTACAGTGTTAGTTCTTGATATTTTATTATTTCCACGATTATTTAAATTAATACGTTTATTTTGTGTCATTTTCTTTCTATTTCTGATATGTGTCTTAAATAATTCCATAAATAGTCATAATTTTTTTCTTGAAGTCATAAAGCCAAAATTCTTTACATGGCCCTAAATGTCTATCCAGGAATGCATTACAGGAAGTCGCGGATTGTGGATAAATATAAACGGTCAACTTGCTGGCGCCTGTGTGCGTGTAAAAGCCTGTGTGCGACTAAATAGAGCAAATGTTCAGAAAACCGCCGCGTCGCGCTCGTGCGTTCATTGACCCAAGCGTCAGCTGTTAGTTGTTTTATTGTTGGTTTTTATTTAGTAAAATAACGTATTTTTTATGAAACTTTCGTTTCATTTAGCTGTACTAACATGATAGATCGTAAAAAATGTTAATAAAACCTTTGTAAAATATGATATATAAAATATTTTTTAATCAGGATCGATTTTTTTCTATCCCTTCATCAAAGGCGTCAATAGTACTATCGTATATCTTCGTTCCGGGAGTGGTTCCCGAACACCATATACAAAGCAGTGTTCGTTTTCTATAGAAAAACGATCGCATTTATATTAGTGCATTTTATTTCGTTTTATATATTTCGGAGAACAAGAGAGAGACGGAGAGCACAAAGCACAGGGGCGCAGGGTTCTCCGCCGACATCGTCATTAATGGGATCCATATTTTTATTTTTTATACTGTGGGCGTTCGTGAGTAATGTTTACTAACTTCTTACTAACTAACTAATTAACAATATTAGCTAGGAATGCGACAGTTACAACAGTCGACCGCTCCAATCGAGCGCTACTCGAGAACTAAGAGACGTGCCGGACTGCCACTTATTGACTCCGCCCCACATCAACAGACAGATGGCGCCAGCAACCCGTAGACTATTGCACTCCGACATATATATTGTGTAAAAAAACTCGTGAAAACGTTTAATTTTACCCTGTAAGTTGTAAAGGAAAATCTGCGATAGCGTCTTTTCTTTTAAGTTTGACTCATAATACACCTTGATTTCATCATCAATGGTGTCATTAGTACTATCGTCTATCTTCGTTTTCGGAAGCGGTGTCCTAACACCGTTTATAGGTATTAAAACACGATGCTTTAAAAACATATCATAAGCACAATAGTTAGTATAGGATTTTATACAGTAGAATATGAAACTTCGTTATATTGAGAGACGATAAAGAATCCATAAATCTCTCAGTGCCCTGTAAACGGTTCCAACGACTATTTCATTTGATCCCAGTTACAGATGTTATAAAGAATTTCGCGGCACAGTTTAAAAGGTTTCAAACCCATGTGTTACGTTTTGATAAGATGTCATAAATCAGCACTGAGCTATTATAACAATGTAAGGGCTGTTCCATAATCCATATTCTAAATATACGTTTGTTATATTGGTTTTCCAATTCAATATATTTATATACAACTAGCTGAACCAGCAAAAATTGTTCCCCATTAGAATCAATAAATAAAAAAAGCTGAATGATAATTGCAGAAAGCTCCAAAGTTGGAGCTAAGTAACAAATGTGATCAAAACAACCAAAATCCCGCCAAACTCCGTAAAATACTTGCAATTAGTAATTGTTGGTTGTCAATGTCTAATGAAAAACAAAAATATTCTTTTAAATTTAATTGATTTCTAAACGGAGACGGGACGCACATCAAAAGTTTGAAAAGTATAAATTTTTATTGTTTACTATATTCCATATTTTTTTTAAATGTTTACTCACCTTTTAACCTTCCTTGGACTTTCACAAATACTTTAAAACCGAAATGAACTAAATCAGTCCAGTCGCTCGTTTTTTTTGCAAGACTAACAAACAGCAATCAAATTTTATGTATAAATCGGAATCATATTGTTTCCGGAACGCCAGCGCCATCTATCGACTTTCATCCTTTAGAAATGTTTTTTCACATTAAAAAGTGGCCGATGTCTTTTTTCAGGCTCTAGACTATCTGTGTACCAAATTTCATTTAAATCTGTTCAGTAGTTTTGTCGTAAAAGCACGACAGACAAAACTGCTCACATTCGTAATATTAGTATGGATTCAAACTGAAATCTTCGCAATTTTAAATAAAGCTGTATGAAAAGTTCTAAATAAAACCTATGGCTTACGTATGAATGAAATATAAAACAAATGGTATTCATATCTCAATAGATATTTTGCCAGTTGAAATCTTTTTATTTTGATAGGTGTGAGCGCGCCCTACGCCTTCACAAGAGATATACTACACTCATAAATATTTTCTGTTATATCTTGTATATTTTTAAGAGCCACAACTTTATTAGTTTAAAGGGATAAAAGAACTATTGTTGTAACATATTTCTTCAGATACAAGGTTATGTAAAAACGTGATGTAATTCTACATTTTATATGTATAGTTGCTGATATTATAAATGCGAAAGTAATCTTATCTGTCGCGCTTTCACAACAAAATTACTGAACTAATTTAAATGAAATTAAGCACACAGATAGTCTAGAGTCTGAGAAAGGACATATACTACTTTTGAATGCAAAAAAAGGTTTGTAAAGAATTGAAGTATCGTTATTTTTAGAGCTAGAATATTGACACCTATTTTTCAGACTTCTGATTCGATATAAATATATATGACATTGAAAGTATGTAAAGTTTTAACCTCAAGGGTGTAAAATAACAATTCTTACTGATATTATAAATGTGTAAGTAACTCTGTCTGTCAGTAGCGCTTTCACATCAAAACTATTGAACTGATTTAGATGAAATTTGTTACAAAGATAGTCTAAAGCCTGAGAAAGGACGAAGGCTACTTTTTAATGCGAAAAAATGGTTGGAAATGATAGAGATATCGCCATTTTTAAAGCTAAAAGCATATAACTTTTTATTTAGATTCTGTCGATACTGTCAATTCTATATAAATAAATACGACACTCAAAGTTTGTCAAAGTTTTAACCTCAAGTGTGTGAAACAACGACCTTTTCTTCTATTATATATGTGAAAGTAAATGTCTGTCTGCCGTTCTTTCACGCGACAAGAATTGACAGTTCAATACTTTTTAGATAATTTAGATAAGTTTTGTTACACGGATAGTATAAATCCTGAAAAAGCCTAAACACACAGGTGTTTTATAATTTTGACTTGTCGGACATCTTTATTTCCTTGTTCTTCATAACTTCTTTTAACGTCTCTATGAATTTCCAATTCTGGTTCTATTTCCTTTGACATTATTTCAGTAGACTATTTAACCAATAGAATACAAAAGATCTGTGTTAGTGGAAAGCTTTCAGAAGCGTCTGTTACGAAACTAGGTGTCCCACAGGGTTCCATATTAGGACCATTTCTGTTCCTCATTTACATTAATGACCTTCCTTATTTTGTCAAGAACAGTGATGAGATAGTTTTGTTTGTTGATATCACTTCTCTAATATTCAAAGTTAAACGACAACAAACAGACTTAGACGACGTAAACAACTCTCTCAATAAGTTGAAATTTACTGTCCTAGGTTGGCCTATTCTATTACAGAATCAATTGGCTCACCGTTTATTATGATGGGATCTTCAGATATACTTGTTATTGATTTGGTTTTGGACGTGTTCATAGTCAATCCAACCCTGCGACTTTCTCTTTCTAGGTCAATAATCATGTTTCAGCAAACAATATGTCATCAGCGAACCGAAGGTAGTCTTTCTCCGTTAATGTTAAGCTCATGCTGCTCCCAGTTTTATGATAAGTGCCTTGTTCCCAAAAATACTATTGGATATGATTCTATGAAAACATGTAATAGTAGTTAAAACAAATAAGCCATGAATCTCTCCGTCATGATTTTCGTAATTGATGACGCAAAACAGCATTTAAAACGCTATACCTGGAATCGACAGGGCGTTAAGTCCATTCGGAACGTCGTTAAAAGTTTACGACTCTCTGTGTTATTTTCTAGTCGCTAAACCAGAATGCGGCTGCTAGTAATTAGAACGTGTCTTCGTGAAGGGACAATTAAGGTCAGTGTAAAAGTGCGACCAAGGTTCTTATTGTTATACGAAACCATTTAAAAAGTGTTTGGCAATTGAAAAATTAACCCTCCAGCGGCCGCTGGCTTACTTTAATACAAACAGGCGGCTGTCGTACGTTTTACGACAACATTTCTATAAATACATAAAATATATAATAAATACATAAGTAAAATAAATGCGATAGAGATGAGAGCGTTGATAAGTATGAGTGGAGTAAAACTGAGTGACAGAGTAAGAAATACTGTGATAAGTGAACGTTGTGGTATAAAAGTAGACGTAGTGACTAAAATCGAGAAAGGTATGCTTAGATGGGTTGGGCATGTAGAGAGAATGAGTGAAAAGAGACTTACAAAAAGGATTTATGAGTCAAGAGTGAATGCGAAAGTTGGAAGAGGAAGACCAAGGCGATCGTTCCTGGACCAAATTCAGGACATTTTATATAAGGGCCGGTTCAAGAGTACTCTAAACCAACGAACTTGTATAAAAGGTTTAATGAGAATGAAGGAAGTGAAGGAGATATGCAAGGATCGTGGCAAGTGGAAGAACGTGGTCTCTGCCCACCCCTATGGGAATGAGACGTGATGCTATGTATGTATTTCTATAAAAAATGGCATTTAATTTATCTACCTATTCCATCTTAAACATATATTTATATATCTATACACCGTTACTGACATTCCAATCGCATATATATTTATCAGTATTTATTCTCCTCTATATATTTGTTATTTACTAAATTTATTTATATTATATGATATGGGTAGGTTCGCTGGTGTAAACCAGCGTTGGGCTAAAGTCAAACATTATTAGTGAGTGGTGCTCCCATGTTGAAGTCACATTTAGTTATAATCTACCTGTTATTCTATCTCGTTACATTAGTGTTTTAAGTATTGTGTAATACTGTAGCTAAGTGAACTAAACAAATAAAAGGGTTTTATTTATGTATTTATTCAATATATATATTAGCGCTTAAATGTGATCACACCCGATGATGAACGATGATACAATCTAAGATAGAGATGTGCTAATCTGGTAAGAGGCAATTTACCTCTTATGGTTTCCGCACAACATCGTACCGGAACACAAATCACTTGCTTAGTAGTATGTATTTGCAGGTAAGATGGTAATTAGCCACAACCGAAGATTCCCAATAAATTCGACTCAGACAAATTAGAAAATGCAGTATCCTAAAGTCGCCCTATCGGGGATCGGAGCCCTGACTTCTGCTAGCGAAGCGCCAGCGAGGTCTGAATACGAATCATTGCAATTTATGCAGATTATTTGTCTTATACCAATGACATGTTTGCGTAACATAGACACGTTTGGACATTCTCGTCTTTTTCGGTAAATTTTTTAGATCCTATTTGTTGCTCTTATCTTCATTGTTGTCTATATTCTACCAGAGCGCAGGTGGATCTTTAACGAGTCACTTTATGTGATAAATAACGAATGACGAAATTGTAAGAGAAAACACGCGCAACCACTTGTATGTTTTATTGATCACTGAAAGTAAAATCCCAGTAACAAATATTTCATTCTAAACGAAAACTTACTCGATTTTCGTTTCAAATAGGTTTTTCTTTTTTTAATAAATAAGATATTTGTAGATTGCTTACAAACTCTTAATATAAACCCTTCTATGCAGATTCGGTAAATGCAAGCACTCGAAAACTATGTCGTAAATTTTACGACAGTCCGCCCTCTCAGAGTTTAATTTTTTAATATTTAACGCTCTCCGTATTCTCAATTATATTAAAGACAAATATTTTTATATTCTGGATAAGCGCAAAACCTATTGTATTGATTTTAATAATGGTTTTATCAAGAAAAAGCTTTATTATCTGCAAGTAATATAAGCTTCTATTCTAGGTTACCCAGGACTTTTTCTCATCTAATTTCTGCAGTCAGAAAATAGACCTATTTTAATTAGTAATAATCGATTAATCAATTATTGTAAAAAAAATAGTTGAAAACAAAAAAGAGTGCAAAATTTTTAAGTTTCACCTCTATTACAGAACTCCTTTCGGAAACTATTTTGAATGTGTGCCTAGATGTTTCTATTAAAAATTTATGTTCCTGATCTTATACATGTATTAAAAACTCATTATTTACATGATGATGTTACTGAAAACAATATAAAAGCTTGTGATGGCGTAACTTTTACCGAAACAATAAACTTTGACTATTAACTTGACATCTAGAAGAGTAATTAGAAGTTTTTAATTAATTTCTTTATTTAGGAACACCAACAGCACATAAATTAGACGCTTATAAAACAATGTTAGTAACAATGATACATTCTAATATATTAGCCAATTATAGGCGTATACAGCTTTCAAGAATGTGTTTATGAGATCAATTAAAAACGGAATTAAATGTGGTGAGTGGGTAAATCAACTCGGTCACCACGGTCTGTCTTGTCTTCGTAGTGCTGGTCATCTTCCGAGACACGCCAGCATCAACGACATCATCAGAAGGACCCTTGTCACTATTAACGTGCCGGCTATTCTCGAGCCGAATCGAATTGCACGTGATGATGGTGAGAGACCTGATGCTACATCTGTTGATACGCTTGCACCATCTCACATTGACGCTACCTCCAAATCAGCGGGAGCGGCGGCGTCATTAGCTGAAAACGCCAAGAGGCGCAAATATGAGAGCCTTGCTTTAGAATACATATTTGTGCCTTTTGGCGTGGAGACATTGGGACCGTGGGGTCCTGAGGCTAAAAGCTTTTTGAAAGAAATCTCATCTCACTTAGTTGATGTCACCCGTGACCCTAAGGCCGGGTGGTACTTCGGACAGCGTATAAGTATCGCTGTCCAAAGAGGTAACGCTACCAGCTTTATGGGCACCCATCCATTTGCTTCTGATGGCGCATTTTAATAACTTTTATTTTTCTGTATTAATGTTAAGGTTCGATATAATGTTATCATGATGCGATAAAACTACATGTATACTCAAATTGTTGGTAATATTTATTTTATTAGTGATAACATTATTAATCTGAGAATCAATAGAAGTCAAGTAATACAATATGACAAAGATGTAAGAAGGAAACTTGAGGAAGATAATAAATCTTGCTTCAATTCATCGAGAGCTTTGACGAGCTTAAAAATATAACAAAAGAAACGAAAGCAAATAAAGCTACCGCGACAAGTGACAAGTTTGGTGGTGTCACATCTTTACACAGTCAATTTAATGTGACAAGTGACAAGTTGAGAGCTGTCGCTATTAACACAAATGGAGTAGCCTCGGTGGAGTTTTACACCACACCATGCAAAAGCGATTAACGACTTAACACATTAACACAATTAATACTTTCATTTTTGCCTAACCTGATCCGAAGTAACATATTTATGATTTTAAACCAGCCTTTGGTTGTTTCATGATATAAGATTACAATCTAGCCTTACAGACTAATTAGTAATAATACTTTGAGTCTAAGTTTAGAATCCATTGATAGTCGCGTAGTTTCTACTATAATGGCTATTGATACTGTTCTTTAGTTCTTGCTTATGAAGTACCACATTGCACTATATTGTGTCACTATAAGTTTTACTAACTCAAATGGTTTTGTATTTTTGAGTCTTCTCTTTTTCCGTGTGACATCTAGAAGTATAGCAGCTTCGGGGTCCACGTGATGGCGAAGTCTTTGGTGATGAGCTTTGTCAATTCTTTCAATGTAATTATTAACAAGCTCTATGTTTAGGTCCTTGTGAAGATCGCTATTTCTTATGTACCAAGGTGCACTAACAATGTCCCTAAGTACTTTATTTTGGTGTTCATGTATAATTTGGTACATCCCTGAAGTTGAATACCATATGCCTAAACTGGTATTAAGACCGTTCTATACAGTAGTAGCTTATTGGGTACTTTCAGTGCTGAATGCCTTCCAAAAAGCCAATATATCTCTTTATATTGTATTTCTAGCTCTTCACAATTCTTTTTAACATCATACCAAGGTAATTAGCCGTGTTGACATAACGCAGTTTTAAACAGAAGTAACTTGTGACAATGAAATGATACTTTTTCATCATACCTGTATCGAAAATTCATACATTCAGCTCTATTCTGACTGACGAAAGTAGCACATTGCTTCCCAATTAAATAAATTGCGCAGTCCTCAAATTTTCAACGCATGCGCGCTTGTTTTATTTGACGAAATATTTTTTTATAATAGTATGGATAATCAAATAACACTAACGTTTGACGTCCTCGTTGGCGCAGTGGTGCGAGTATTCGCTTTGCTAGCGGAGGTCCCGGGTTCGATCCCCGGTAGGACAATATTAGGAAATTGTATTTTCTAATTTGTCTGAGTCTGGACTGGTGGGAGGCTTCGGCCGTGGCTAGTCACCACCCTACCAGCAAAAACGTACCGCCAAACAAAGAGATTTGTGTTCCGGTACGATGCTGTGTAGAAACCGTAAGGGGTATATCGCCTCTTAACAGATTAGCACGCTTCCATCTTAGACTGTATCATCACTTACCATCAGGTGAGATCACAGTCAAGCGCTAAACTGTCAGCAATAAAAAAAAAACTGCTCGTCTACTGTAATTCTGATATGCAGTGGATCAAGATAAAATATGGCTGATTCTTAAAAATGTAAAATGCGACTAACTTTTATTCGTTTTCAATGTTTTATTGAGGATTTTATTGAGTATGGAGGTATTACTTCTAATCAATAAATAAAAAGTTTATTTATAATTGCAAACCAGCTTTTGCGCTGGTTTATATCCGGCTCGAAGGACCAGCTTTTGGCGCTATATATCTTACTCTTTGGACTGGGGGTAATATAGACCAAACGCTGTCCTATCTTCCCGAAGGACCAGCCTTTGACGAATTTAAATAGGACAAAATAAATTCGTTATCAAAAGAACGCGACCATTACGCCCAAATATTATATTTGCGCTCAGAAATTGATGGTTGTCAATGTCAAATATCAAAAACAAATGTTAAAAAAATTGTATTTATATTACTTTTATTTTAGTTGCTTAACGATGGGACGAACATTAAAAGTTTGATAGGTACTAATCGTTTTTAAGGGAAAGCGAAATTGTTGTTTTTACTATAACCCAAGCTATTTTTTTAAATAATTATTCACATTTTAAGACTCCCTGGATTTCCACTAAGAATTCAAAACCAAAATTAATGAAATCGATCTATCGAATCTCGAGTTTTAACGAGACTGAGAAACAGGAATTGATTTTTACATATATCAGATGAGAATTGCAAAGAAATGTATAGAAAACATACAATATTTCTTTAATTAATAATAAAAGAAAATTCATAACTGCAAATTTAATTAAATTTAGCAATAATTTTGTAGCATACGATATAATGTATGCGGTTTCCATCGATTACGTATGTGTTATTACGTCTACATTCTACACAGTTAGTCACGAACGACCTTCGGTTATAATCGCAATAATATATAGTATTTAAGGCTTATTCAGTGATTAACAACATGTTAGAATGACATTTGATATTTAGAAGGAAGAAAATAGAACCTATCCAAGTCCTTAATCGGAGAAAACATTTAAAAAGAAATATCAAATTCAGTTTTTTCGGAATTCACCGCTGACAAACACTGTAACAAGGTATTCGTACATATATATTAGAAAACAAAAATGACTATAAAAGGTTATAATGAGTTAAACATAAAATAAAAGACGTTGCCGTTTGTTTTACAATAGTTACTGTTCGCGGAATCTGGCGCTAACCATTGGTACCTCGGAAGGAGTGTACTCGCGCCGTCTGCAAGCTTTCCGACGTACTAATGCACTGGCTATCGGGAGGCGTGCGTATACGACACGAGAGGGCGCCTCCGCGCTGCTCCATGAGCATAGAGCAATATAGTCTATAGATTATGGGTAGTCTGTACTACAGAGATCGAGTTGTCAACCGCGAGTTGTGGGCGCAAAATAAGCCCACTTCGTGATTTTGTATGATTTTGTCGGGAAAGTGCGGTAATTCCACGCGTTAATTAGTTTTGTGGGACTAATGGAGTAGTTCGTCGCGGTTTTTAGGCCCATATTATAGCCCTCTAGTGAAAGGTGGCGGCTAGATTATTTCGCCCACGCGGCGGCCGCAATAGGACCTTCCTGTGGATTTTTGGAGTGGAACAGGGAACTAGCGTCGCCGAGAGCAGCTTTCCGCGACGCTTTGCCAGGTTACAGACACATTCTACCCACACACATACAAATACACATCTCACGTGATCATTCATCTACCAGGGCTCGTCGCCGTCGAGGAGATCGGCACCGGGAGACCAGGTAGGTGTACCATTCACTTATATCTGTTCGACACCTAGGTGGATTCTAACATTAACATTCTCCTCCCGACGTCTCGGGGAACGACTCGAACTGGATTACTATGGGCCCGGGTCCAGGGTCGAGTCCATGCTAGGGTCACGGTCAGCGTGTTCACAGTTACATTCAACGTTATCACGAGCTTTTTCCAGAGAAAATAATTGAGAAACATTTATGTCAATAAAAATTAAATTTCAACTATAAATTCCATCGTTTTTCTGCAGAAAATCCTAAAATATTTCAATTTTAAAATATACTTTGTAGTATTTTTATTTCCCAACAGTTTTTCTACAGTATGCAATCAGAAAATACTCCATAATTATAGTATTTTTATTATATTTATAACTACCAATGCCCCGCGGTTTCTGCGACTTCGATACCGATCCCGTAGCAATGGAAAGTCTACTAAGTCGGACTTATGTTCTCAGATTAACATTTTTAAATTCGTTATATCTTTTGAATAGAATATCCGATTTTAATAATTTAAAAAGTATTTTACAGGTAATGAAACGGTCTTTAATAAAATATTACATTTAATGGGATGATGATAATTACAGAGGTAAGAATAATATTGTTTGATAATTGTAGGCACTTTTATTAACTTTTAAATTAATGCAAAAAGGTAGTTATAGTTATAGTGGCATACTACAGTAGTTGGACGTATGGACTTTTTTATAGATTTTAATATTTTCTATAATTTTGTAGATATGCTATTATATATGTCTGTGTGCAATAGTGCAATAGTCTGTGGAACGCTGGCGCCATCTGTGTATCGGCGTGGGACAGAGTCAATAAGTGGCAGTCCGGCGCCAGTCTCTCGGCAGTTCTCGGGTGACGGCCTACCGGTGCAGTCGACTTTGGATAGTCGACAATATAATCCGAGTTAATTAATAAAGTGTTTGATTGCACCAATATTAACGCCCACAGTATGGAAATTATGGATGCCATTAATAACGATATCGGCGGGCAACCCTACGCCCCTATGCTTTGTACTGCTCCTTCTCTCTTATTCTTCGACATATATACTTCTGGACACATCTATTGGCCCACCTTGCATTTTCAGCTTCGTTTGGTCCTAGCTAAAATTTTATATTAGGTCGAGCAAAAAGTTTTTATGCACTTTTGAACCTGGCACAATCATAATTTCATTCAATAGTCTTTTTTTGAATTTCGAACACAGAATTTAAAGAAACAAAAGACAATTTGGAGCCTGTTCGTTGTTAACAAACAATCGAATACTACAAAAAACTTGATTTTATTGGTTTACTCGGATTTAATTCTTGATAGTGTGATTTTTCTCATTGGTTTTGCAACAAACATTACTTATTCTTACCATTAAGGTAAGGTTCTATCAATAATCAATGGATACTTCGCCTGAAGTCGCCGCCCAAGCTGTGGCACGTATCCAGGCGGGACACAGCCTGTCTCTTATACACAT
>JACTOM010000022.1:1665165-1713395 GCA_015832385.1 Elymnias hypermnestra
AAACCTTTATTAAATTGAACATGTTTTTTATTAAATAATCAAGTGCCTTCATCAAGGCGCATACCCGACTTGTTAGGCGTAGCTCCATGTCGTATGGTATTCTGAATTCAAATTTAAAACATTGCGATCGAAAAAGATGGTAAAAAGTACCAGGTTTAAAACTGCATCAATAGTTTTTGTTCAATCTAGCAATAATATTTCGGTAGGGGCTATCGAAACCTAAACTCTAAGGTGGGCCAATAGATGTGTCCAGAAGAGTATAATAACACCTTTCGCAAAGCACGCGATGACAGATTTTTTGTGGATAATTTTTTCACCCCTTGGTTACTTAATGCATTTTTCTTAGAGATCCCTATTTTATTTAGAAAGTAATAAAGCCTATGTCGCTTAGTGAAAATGCAGCTTTTTAATGGTGAATAGATTTTTGAAATCGATCCATTAATTTTGTTGAAAACGTTACCATACATACATATATACAAAAACACAAATGTTTCCTCTTTATAATATTATTTTTCGCTTTGGTTACTGAATGTTTTTGTTTATTTTTCAATTCGAGTATATTTCTCCGATATTTTAATAGTTACATTATAACATGCAACTAGTAACTTGTTTTACTTAACCTAAGCGAAACGTAGGCCAAAATACTAGTTTATATATCAAAAAATGTAGGCAACAATGTATCATTTTATAGCTACAGTGTTGTATTTCAAGTGACCGTTGACTTTCAGTTAACACAAACAAATCCTGAGTCATTATTTGGCCTAAATTTAGGGGCCAGTCAACTGGTACAATGTAATTCATTGACGACCCCCATGCTCATGGGAGCTATGAAATAGCCCAAGGTTGAAGGAAAACTATCGGACAATTACTTTAATGTCAACTTTTTTTATATTGTTCCAATTTTATTTCGTTGATAATTTTTTTTTTTATGTAATGATCATCGGTTCGCTAACCTACAGGTTGGTGCAGGTACTAACTGGACGCGCTGGGCGGTCGACGATCGAGGCCGTGTCTCTGCACCTTGGTCAGTGGTTTTCTCGTGATCACTTTCCACTTGGCGCAGAGACTCTCGGGGCACGGGTGCTTCGGGAGGTATCTATGCCGGGTGGACCGTAGGGAGCCCACTCAGGAATTCCACGAGTGTGGATCCGCCGTTGGCATGACGGAGCACACGCTTGTGGTGTGCCCCAGTTGGGATGAGCAGAAATCTGTCCTAGTGGCCGTATTAGGGTCGACCTACCTCTACCTGCCCGTCGAGAGAGCGGAGGGGGTGTTGAAATGCAGTGACTTTCTTTAGGTTCCGTGACGAGGTAATGACGCTGAAGGAGGCCGCGGAGAAGCGGATGCCGCCGCCCACGCCCTCCGTCGTAGGCGCCCGGGACGACGACGCGCGGCTCCTGACCGCCGTCTTCCCCCTTAGGACGAGCCTATGGGTCCGGGGGCCGTCGTTCCGCTGAGTGAAGCCCCGTAGGTTGTCGGGCGGCGCGCCTCCGCGCTGCCCTATAGGTAGCTCGATCATGGTAGGGGTCCCTTCACGGGGGAGTCACTGGCGACGTGCTCAGTTTTACTCTAAAGTTAAACTGTCACGTCGCCGCTTATGACAGTGCGTACGACGGCGGGTTGTTTTTGGCCGGCAAGAGTCCAGCATAACCGGTGAAGTCCCCGCGGCGTCCCGGTATCCTATGATAGATTTTTTTCTCGTCTTGACAAAAAAAAGTGTTAACTGGACATGGTTGATTCGTCAAGTAGCTGCACCCCCTCAACTAAACCCTTAAGTCGGATTCATCCGAGGTGCCAGAACTGAATGCGTCTGCGTACATTTTTTTTTACAAATCATTCACGATTAGCGCAATCAACTTATGGAACACGCTTCCTGTGAAAATTCGTCAGTGCCAGAGTATTCAATTTTAAGAAGTCTGTAGTGGATTATTATTTGTCACTACCGAAGTGATATTACCATGCAAGATTAACATCAATATAAATAAATGGAGTTACAGATATATGTATATATTTATTTATATATATAATTTTTTGAAATTGTATGACTATTCATTTATAAACACCACTTACCTTCTCTCTCCTTTCCTTGACGGGTTTCTTAACGGAAGGGTTGTCTCGTAGATAAAACTAATGAGCGATAAGACCGCCCAATTGTACACTAAAAGTACCTTATACTGAGTAATTGTACATCTATTTTTAGCGTGGTGTTCAATAAAGAATATTATCTATCTATATTATCTACATCTGAACCCCGACACCTGAATGAAGAGGGTTCCGCTGGGTTTTAGTGGGGATATGGGTATAGGTAGTTTAGACTTCATCCGGCGTGCATAAAGCAGTATATACGGCTCCGAAACGTGGTCGCTGACTATGGGCCTCATACGAAAGCTCAGAGTCGCTTAGCGTGCGATGGAAAGTGCTATGCTCGGAGTTTCTCTACGTGATCAAATCAGAAATAAGGAGATCCGTAGCAGAACGAAAGTCACCGACAGCCCTACGAATCGCAAACCTGAAGTGGCAATGGGTGGGGCACATAGTCCGAAGGTCCGATGAACGTTGGGGGACCAAAGGTGCTGGAGTAACGACCCCGCACCGGACGGCGCAGTATAGGCAGAACCCCCAGAAGGTGGACCGATGACATAAAGAGGGTCGCCGGTAACCGCTGGAGCCAGGCGGCGCAAGATCGGGCCTTGTGGACATCATTACGTGAGACCTATGTCCAGCAGTAGACGTCCATCGGTTGAAGCAACGACAACGACGACGAATGAACATATGAAACTTTGGATTGAAAATACTGGAAAATTCACTAATAATTTGAAAAAAAATCGATTTTCGAATTATTCAGGAACCTTTCGAATATTAACATCCGATTCGGGACGAATAATACGTAAGTTCGAATTATTCGCACACCCCTAGTAATGGTTGTTAGACTGGGGCATCAAAAGGTCAGTGGGGAAATTTCTCTCTGGGAAGTCAAAATACCCTGAACTTTAAAAACCCTTTATGAAAAGCAAGCTCTATTATCATGTTGTTATCCCAAAGCTTCCAACATATAAGTTAAATCAGGCTTCGCTACAACGTAAAGTATTCAGTTTGGCCACAATTAAATTATAGCCTAAGATCCCGCTGCAAGATTGCTACATTAAAAAAAGGTTTATATTTAGTGATTATATCTAATATATATTTTTGAAGTGAAACTATTCAGGCGGATGAGGGTAAATTTTTTACGGATGAAACGCGTGATTACCGTCACGAAGATGTGCAGCATTTTTGATGCAAATTCGTTTCAAGGTTAGGTAGTTGTAATATTTACAAATAAAATGTTGCATTTTTTTTTCACTTTACTAGCGGCCAATCAAGTCCCGGTACTAGGCACGGGTCTTCTCATAGTACACAAGTGCAACCTCTATTCTTTCACTCTCATAGGCCGATGTAACAGAAACTAGACTAGACACAACCGAAGAGAGATCAAAAGCAGGACCGACGGCTTAACGTGCACTCCAAGGCACGGGGGCGGATCACACCACCAACTTCCCGACTTCGGGCAAATATTGAGAAAATCTTTATTAGTAAACTCAATATCGATTTTTGAATTGGCCCGACCTGGGATTCGAACCCAGAATCTCAAGTCTGTGGCCGATCAGGCTAAGTGCATTTTAATTTGCCACTCGTCATATAATTATTTCAAATACTATTTTTTATCCTTTTTTAAATTTTAAATTAAAAAAAAAAAATTATTATTTCTAATATTGACAAAATACATGTGGTTTTTTTATTTACAAGTCGCCATTTGAGGTTTCATTAAATAATTTGCATTAATTTTCGACACTTAATATTTTAATGACGATTAAATTCCTAACATATCCTTTTTCCCTCCCTCTAAGTTTCGGAAATCTAAAGTTTTAGATTTGTATAAATATAGACAAGGTATTTTTTTTATTTGTTAATTTCTAATGAATGTTTTCTCTTTTGAGAATAAAGTTCTTCAAAACCTAAACCTATATTAACATTGCCCGTATTGTAACTAAGCATCAACATTTTTGCAGCCGGATCTTAGACTGTAATTTCTTACTAGAACTGTTTGTGTCACGTTGTGAACTAGATGGCGCTACGAGTATTTAACATCGCGGCATCGAAATGTTCATATAGAAAGTATAAGTTGCTTGTAATGTTTGTTGAAAGCATACTTACCTGGCGTAGGGGATACCGTGATCAATAAGGCGGTTCCCCCAGAGCGAGGCCCTTCCATTGCACTGCGGTTGGATTGACCTCTGCGATTATCCCTAATGTGGATAACTCGGACGCGTAATTTTTGGTAGTGGGGACTGCGTACGCGCCGTCCCCCTTAGTAAAAAATTATATCACGCACGATAGTGTCCATGATTCATCAATGGTTGTAATGTGGTCAACTTAACACAAACATTTTGTCGTGGGTTCTGTATAAATAGCAACCCATTAACGTCCCACTGCTGGGCACATGCCTCCTCACTCATATGAGAGAGGGGTTTTAGAGCATAGACCCACCGCGCTACTCCACTGCGGATTGGCAGGCATAGTACACAAGTGTACTCTCTATTCCTTCACTCTCATAGTCCGGTGTGACGAAAATCCGAAACGACCTAAGAGAGAGATCAGGCGTAAGGCCTAACGTACTCTCCGAGGCACGGGGGTGGTTCACACCGTCAACTTCCCAACTTCGGGCAAATATTGTGAAAACTCAATATCGATTTCGAATTGGTCCGACCCAGGACCTCATGTCTGTAGTCGAACATGCTAACTACTAGACCAATGAGCATGAGAGTTATTGCATTTTTTCAATAACTATAACTCTGACGTTATTCAATAACTGATATATTATCAAGTTATTTGTTACTGAAGAGTTATTTTTCCCGAAGACTACGTGTTGAAAGTGTTGACAAATTCATTGAATATGTTCTTTCAAAAATTATTGAATTTTTATTTTTGGCTTATTATGACATTTAAAAGAAGTTTATTTTATAATTTAGTACCCAACTAAGTAACAAATTCGCTATAGCATATTATTCATCCCGCTACTCAATTCCCTCGACATATATTAAATAACAATAGATTTCTATAATATGTGATATATCACACTCTTTTTTACTAGTTAATGTTATATTAATACAAGCTCACTTTATTTTTAAACAATGACAATAACTGAATAACTCTGTTTTGGATTGTAGTTATTTTCATCAGCTGTTATTTTATCAAAAAAGTAGCAAATAACAGATATGTTAGTTAGTTATCGCCATGCCTTTTAAGCATTATTGGTCCAATAACTGACTATTATTATTATTATTATATGATAAACACAGACTATAAAGAAGATTGCATGAGGTTAATTGTTTAGAATCTCGCACTGGTTTAAAAGTTTAGCTTTTCTCTTTAAGACGATTTATTACGTAAAAGTTAATAGTCTGCAACTATTCACATTATTTCAATTTTCCATCCATTCAGTCAACAGTCGAACAGTGCGTGTTGCCAGTGCTTACCTACGGATCGGAAACGTGGTCGCTGACTATGGACCTTATTCGAAAGCTCAAAGTCACTCAGCGTGCGATGGAGAGGGCTATGCTCGGAGTTTCTCTACGCGATCAAATCAGAAATGAGGAGATCCGTAGCAGAACCAAAGTCACCGACATAGCCCTACGAATCGCGAACCTGAAGTGGCAATGGGCGGGGCACATAGTCCGACGAACCGATGGACGTTGGGGCCGGAAAGTGCTGGAATGGCGACCCCGCACTGGACGACGCAGTGTAGGAAGACCCCCCACAAGGTGGACCGACGATATAAGGAGGATCGCCGGTAGCCGCTGGAGCCAGGCGGCACAAGATCGGGTCTTGTGGGCATCATTTCGTGAGACCTATGTCCAGCAGTGGACGTCCATCGGTTGAAGCGACGAAGCCGTCGGTCCTGCGTCTGAACTTTCTCCGGTTGCATCCGGTTATCGCATACTCTTGGGTTTATTTTCACGCTGGGAAATGCATTTATGCACCCCGAGTAGGGAATGTGGAACTCACTGAAATATCAAAATACCCACTAAAACCTTGTAGATCCCCGACATCTCTGAGTAGAGAACCAGACACAATCCACTCTGGTACCCTAGAAGGGAATGGAGATGTTCACCCAGTTTCACCCTCTCCGATGCCTCCTTCAGTGACATAACAGATTTGCAAAAGGTAGCAACTGCCCTTCAGCGCATCGTATGATAACTAGCAACAGGAGTGCCTGCGCCCAGCTGTGGGACGTTAATATGCTGCTATTTACTTTAATTTTTACATGCAATTGGACCCTTTTTTGCACTGGGAAATGCATTTACCTTACGAGGGTGGAAGTCTCGCAATACACACTAAAACCCAGCGGAACATACTTCGCCCGTAAATGAGATACCAGAGATTTAAATTGAGGTTTGATAAATGAGAAATCTCCTTTATTGACAATTACAATAAGGTCGCGACAGTTATCCATTCAAATACCTCTGTAACCAGTTTTTAACATTTTCAAGACTTGATTTGTATTTATTTCGTCATTTACCGTTTATTAAGAAAGAAGATTTATCAAGTCTAGATAGATTATCATGTTTTGTTTAAATCAGTCTTACTTTATACATCTTTCGTTTTTCAATGCTATCTAGATAAAGAGTTCAGCCTCTCAGTTTTTCAAAAGATTATTTCAATTTAAAACCTTTATAAATAATAAATATATATGGGTCTCTTTGAATCCCAGTTGTCTAGGTTTTATTTTATAAATAAACAAAACTGTTTCTACACCAATTATGACTTTAACGTCCTCTAGTAGGTTCATTGAAAGTGTCCCTTCGTCTGTATGACTTAATATACACAGTCTTGTCACTTTAAAAAAAAATTTGACGATAAATTATTTTAATTACCAGCCTAAGTGTTGTGTGTAACGAAATAGCCTTAATGAGGTTATTTTTACAAACAAAAAAATCTCATCCTGTTTATAAACCGTGACGGCCGATTCTTTACACCTTCTCGTATGACGTAAGTGTGTAATTGGCATTGTGTTACAATGTTGACTTTATACGGAGTTTTGTAAACAAATTGATGTGTCAATAAGCAATTTTAAGTGTTAAATTAAAGCTATAGGTAAGAGAGACCTTCGCAATATCCCTATCCGTTTGTTCCCGGTAAACTCAAAAACAAAGCTCTCCTGCGTAGAGCACAGAGGGTATTAGCAGTTAGAGTAATACGTGGTTACCGTACGATATCTTGGACGGCGGCGATTCTCCTGGCAGGCGAACCCCCTTGGAAGCGGCGAGCGGAAGTCCTTGCAGTCGCCTATCAGTGCAGGATAGCTACAAGGGCTTCCAGAGGTGCTGACTCCTACGATGACCAGATACGGAGGATCAGGGCTCTCGCCGACAGAGCTCTGATCGAATCCGACCTCACCTGAACAATTGGCTCACCAGGAGGCACGGATCTCTTTCCTACCATCTCGTGCAGGTGCTTGCCGGTCATGGTTGCTTTGGCAAGTCATGAGTGTGGTGCTCCTGTAGATACGGCGCACCATACCCTGGCGGAGTGTCCAGCGTAGGCACCCCAGCTGCATATCTTGTTGTCGCTGGTTAGAGGATATCTTTCACTGGAGAGCATAATTGGGGTAAAGCTCTACAGTGAAGTTGGGTGGAGAGTGGTTGCCTTCTTTTGCGAGACCGTCATCTCGCTAAAGGAGGCAAATGAGAGGATAAAGGAACAAGAGGCTGGAGCTCTCCAGCGGCGCAAGTTCGGGCCCATTGGAATTCATTAATAGAGACCTTTGTCCAGCAATGGACGTCCATCGGTTGAGACGACGACAACGACCACCATTTTCCGCTGAGCTATAAAACTTTGAATGAAAATGGGTCATTTTCTCTTTGTCCAAGCATATCTCCGAAACTTATGGTCGCACAGAAAATCGACGAGTGATTTCATAAACTTAAATAAATACCTTATAATATCCTATGATGGTTTATCAAGTAAAAAGATATTTTTATCCTTAACATGACTTTCATAACTGTTAGCGATTATTATTTGTGGATTGCTATTAGATTGCTATATTTGTTTATTATGCTGAGGTCTTTGTAATTATATCAGTGAAACATTATAACATTCATTACAACCGGTTTAAAGGTGTTCCGGAAATTCTCAAATTTATTTCTCAAACTCTGTTTAGTCGTCGTTTTTACGACGACTGTGATTGGTCGGCTTATTATTTTTGAGTGGGGCGTTTGTTATAAGAAAGGTAGCACAGGAGAATGAAGTAATATTCGCCTAGTGACAGTTCTTAGTTTGTATCAACGATAGTATTGTGTATTAAGTTAATCAAACTATGTTATATAATAATGAAGAATATGAGAATAGTATTACTTAACGTGCAAATTAGTGAGCACTCTAAAAAAATATGGCTTTGGGATAATCACTTTGTAAGATCATAAAATTAAAAACTTTAAGCTTCAGATGGCTTTTTATTTAACTCCAATGCGACCATTTTATAAAAGATACGGCCATTTGAAAAATCCTTTCATTTTATCATTATATCACAGCCACACCCCATTATTTTTTACTTAATTTGGTATAAAACTCAGGACCTTCTAGCGAAACGAGTATTCCATTGCACCAATGAGCCGTTCAATATCTTGCAATATATTTTTTAACCGAGTTATATTCAAATATATTTATTTTCCACAATAAATGATGTCACACTTGTAATATAAAGCAGCAATTGTTCGTGGAAACTGTTGCGAATTGTGTATACGTGCTCTGAATCACATATTGTCGTACAATATGTAAATAACTACATTTGTTGGACGACGACTGTCTTGAAATTGTGTAACACAATATTTTAGGCTTCTTTAACCCATATAGGGGCGTGGGCTATTACTTCAACTTCCTCTAGTAAATGCAGGTTAATTAAAAACTAATTCATCGAAAATACTCGTCAGTAGTCTTTCTTTTGGTAACAAATCTACCACTGATTCGAAAAGTTAATCCCTCTGAAAAGAAACCGACAAGAAACTCAGCTGTTACTCTTTTAAACATAGTTTTGTATGTTACAATATGTTTAGCTTTCAAATGGAACCGAAAGAAACCGGTAAGAAACTCAACTGTTACTCTTTTAAACATAGTTTTATCGTTTTAGTTTAGTAACTTTTTTTAACGTAGTGTAATCGAGTCAAAGCATCTTTATTGCTTTAAAAATCATACGGAGACAAATCATAACGTTTGCTCAAACCGATAATTGACTTCTGAACCTTTTTCACTCTATAAAATGGCATTACAAGTTTTTACTCCTCGTAATAAAATAGTTTCTGTATAATCAGAAATATCAGCATCTCTTTCCTTTTAAGTCATAACGTGTATTATATACTTCGCTTCTCGGTAACTGTCGTTACGAAATGTGCGTAAAGATAACACCAGACAATAGAAAAAACCCAAAATGAATTAGTTACAAAGTCACCGTTACTAACGGAGCATGTGTCGCGTCGAAGGTTGTTAAGTTTTTTTGTGATATTCTATAAACTGTGAATGTTTATTAGTGATTATTTGTATTGTTGAATATATAAGTGATGGGAATAACAATGAAAACCCTTGAGGTAAGTTTTAATTTTTAAAATATGAGCCTATAAATACAAGACTTTTTTAACTATTTTTAAGTTTAACGCAACATGACGCTACACCAAGGTCTTAATTTAATATACGAAAGATAACATTGTACAGTTTAACTATTAGCAAACATAAAAATCATAACATTTGGTAGTCTTTTATGAACGTTTAAGTCCCAGGTTTGGTTAAAAAGCTCGGACAAATTACGGGGGCCATTAAAAGGGGCCGGACAATCTAAGTTCTTACGCGTTTTAGATAAATCCCATCCAATAACAACAAAATAAAATGGACAAAGATTGAATCTCTAATTAAAAGTATCATGTTAATCATTGGTAGGATGAGGACATCGACACTGCATATGATAATTATCGACTGTCCCCTGGCAAGTAAAGCCATGCTTGTACAGTTGCGTTCTACAAACATAACCCACTTTACAGTCTGTATTTATTCATATAAATAAACAATAACATTGAAAATACGTCAAACTCCTTTACGGCATAAAATTTATAATATTTTTATCCATCTATCTATACATAAGTTGAAACATTATAAAGGTTTTACTATCAAAGGCTGTAATCAAAAAAGATGTTGCTGTAATCAATTTAAAGAGAAATCAATCAGTAATTCCCTATGTCACGGTATCACGCACGGCTGGACCGATTTTGATAACTCTTTTGTTGTTCTGTTTGTTATAGTCAAGTAAAGTTTCGTATGAAAAAAATTGTTACATACAACACTTATTTTTTGTAAGCTTAACCATCATAGTGACTTTTGTAGTCTTATTTAGTGCATTTGAGAATATAAACTTTTCTAATGTAACCTTTTTTTTGCATTTGATAACATCAATTTTCTAATATAACCTTCTTAGTGCTTTTGACAATAGACACTTTTCTAAAGTAACCTTCTTTGGGTATTGGATAACATAACTTTTCTAATGTAACCTTAGTGTTTTTGACGATATAAACTTTTCTAATGTAACCTTTTCTGTAAATTTGTTAATTTAACTTCTATAATGTAACCTTCTTAATGCTTTTAACAATATAAACTTTTCTAACGTAACCTTCTTGGTGCTTTTGACAATAGAAACTTTTCTAATGGAACCTCCGTAGTGCATTTGACAATATAAACTTTTCTAATGTAACCTTCTTAATGCTTTTGACAATATAAACTTTTCTAACGTAACCTTCTTGGTGCCTTTGAAAATATAAACTTTTCTAATGTAATTTTTTTGTAAATTGGACAATATAAACGTAACAAAAGTATATGGGGTATATGATCCGTTCTCGTTATTTTGTTAAATATTTTTTTAATAGAGAGGTTTATCCTACTTTCAGTTTTAAACTAAACAATATTTTAATATCTCTTTGAAGTTTACACAGTCAATGTTAAAGAATTGTAACATTTATTGTATAAATTCAACGCGAACTTCGCCAATTGGTCTATAAACTTAATGGGCTATATTTTCGTATATGAGGTCAAGTGCCTCCAATAATTCTGCTGTCTCCTGATTGACTTTTATTAGATCGTCCTTCTAGCATTACATCATCTTTATACCTTATGCATATTAATAACTAGCTGTTCTTCTTTGTATCACTTGCGTAGTTCCTGATCCTTTGGAATAATATTGACTGTAAAAAAACGAAATGCATAAGTTTGGAAATTAAAATAATAACCTCTTAAGTCAATAACGTTCAGGAATCCTTTGCTGGGTTTAGCATATATTTACTAATAAATACTTCACTTAATTTATACAACTTAGTACTATTTCTCCTAAAACAACCGCACCATAAAGCAGCATGAGAGACTCTGTTCACGCTATTGTTCTGCTATTATTTTATTAGCTATATAGCAACAGTTATTGTGTTTTAAGTTATTTGTGTCGGTAAATCCAAATCCAACCTTTGTATTATTAATGTGTCATAATGATAATTGTGTTTTATATTTAATGTTAATGGATCAGAGTGCTGGGTCATCAAAGGGGAGAATGAAAGGAAATTGCATGCAGCGGAGATGCGAATGCTGAGATGGATGTGTGGAGTGACAAAATTAGATAAGATTAGGAATGAGTATATTATAGGTAGTGTGAAAGTAGCACCAATGACCGAGAAGTTAAGGAGTCGAAGGCTATCCTGGTAGGGGCATGTCATGAAAAGGGAGGATAGTCATGTATGCAAGAGAACCCTAAATATGATGGTAAGCGGCAGGGCCGAGAGAAGGCGATCAAAAGAAGTGTGGTGTGAAAGAGGATATGTGTGTAAGGCGTGTGAATGTAGAAATGACGTGTTTGACGGCCTCGCTGGCGCAGTGGTGCGAGTATTCGCTTTGCTAGCGGAGGTCCCGGGTTCGATCCCCGGTAGGACGAATTTAGGAAATTGTATTTTCTAATTTGTCTGAGTCTGGACTGGTGGGAGGCTTCGGCCGTGGCTAGTTACCACCCTACCAGCAAAAACGTAGCGCCAAACAAAGAAATTTGTGTTCCGGTACGATGCTGTGTAGAAACCGTAAGGGGTATATCGCCTCTTAACAGATTAGCGCGCTTCCATCTTAGACTGTATCATCACTTACCACCAGGTGAGATCACAGTCAAGCGCTAATCTGTCAGCAATAAAAAAAAATGACAGTGGATAGAGTGAAATGGCGCAAGGAAACATGCTGTGCCGACCCCACCTAGTGGTATAAGGGCAAGAAAATGATGATGGATGTAGATGATGCAATAGTATTTCTATGTTAATAATAACATTAATAGAAAAGAGTAACCTACATTCCGAACCGGTGGTAGATTCATTGACAATAAAGACAAGACAAGAAAGACTGGAATTAAAGAATATTTTAGTTTGTAAAATGTTGAGCATATTATTAATTTACTGTTTATTTCGTATCCTAGACACATTCACCAACTTACTCCCCAAGAAGTTTTACTTCAAAAAGCATAAGTATGTGTCGTTTCGTGCCGCATCTAATTTTAAAGCTTAAACAATACTGTCACATTGAAGTCTAAACACGATGGCTGACGCATTCACTCGTACTATATGCTGAATTTAAAGTCGATCGATAATATATTTCCCTCGAAATCACGCGAGCCCAAAGATATACATAAATAGCATCACACCTTATTCCCTTCGGGGCAGGCAGAGACCACGTCCTCCCACTTGCCATGATCCTTGCATATCTCCTTCGCTTCTTTTATTCTCATTAAACCTTTCATACAAGTTCATCGGTTTAGAGTACTCTTGACTTGGCCCTTAATTAAAATGTCCTGGATTGGTCTTCCCCTGTCAACTTTCGCATTCACTCTTGACTCATAAATCCTTTTTGTCAGTCTCCTTTCATTCATTCTCTCTACGTGCCCAAACCATCTAAGCATACCTTTCTCAATTTTAGTCACTACATCTTCTATTATACCACATCGGTGTCTTATCACACTATTTCTCACTCTGTCACTCAGTTTCAATCCACTCATACTTCTCAGCACTCTCATTTCTACCGCATTTATTTCACTTTTGTGATTCTTCTGCCATACCCTACTTTCACTACCATTCATGAGTGTTGCACCAACACTCCTACACGCAGCCAGTCTGGTCCTTTGAGACACCATCTGGCTATTTCTAAAGAGGTGCAGAGCACCATTTACAATATTCCCCTGCATTCACTCCATCTTTTGTAAATTTAGATCACAAGTATACAAATTTTTTCACCTCTTCCACTTGTTCCTCATCTATCAAAATATATTGTAAATAAATGCTTATTATCACTAAATGATGACGAAGTGGAATTCTTTGTAAAATATAATCAGGCATATTAATTATACTAAAATAATCATATATTATATAAGTTGTTTTTATGTTATTTTCTTTTCCTTGTTATTTTTCTTTATTGTTTTTGTCTATTTCTTCATCTTTTTTCATTGTTAAGGAAGAGCGGAGTCTTCTGTCACAGGGGTAACTTCCACCCATAAAACAAGGCTCCAACCTTTTTATACGTTTCAATGCTGAAGTTAACGAAATAAATAATTTCTATTTTATTTCATCGGGCAAATCGTTTAATAGATATCGTAGCTGATGGCTGGCGCATTGGTGCGAGTACTTGTTTTGCTACCAAAGCTCCTGAGTTTCCATTGCATTTTCTAATTTCTCTGTGTCAGGACTGGAAGGCTTCGGACGTGGCTACTTACCACCCTACCATCAAAGTCTTACTGCCAAGCAAAGAGATTTGTGCCGGTAAACCAAATTATGATCTCTTACCAAATTATCACGATTTAATCTTAGGCTGCATCATCACTTACCACCGGGTGTTATTCCATGCGAGCACTAATAAACGTGTTAAATGGCGATGGAATTTACTTTAAGTCATTTTTAATACTTTAATAGGCACGTTGCTCGATGCCAGCCCAGCAACTTAGACAAGTTAATAGTTACTGGCAAGGTAGAGGGATAAAGACCACGCGGTCGATCACCTAGCCGGTGGTCCGACCAAATAAAGGTATTTACAGGTCTTCCATTTGCTGCCGCCATGAGGAAGGCCGAGGACCGAACAGGGTGGAAAGCACTGGTGAAAAAACTGACGCAATACGGACACGACCTTCAAACTTGAAGAATACGACCGAGAAGAAGAATAGAGAAGAGATTTTTAATAGTCTCATTTATTTTCGTTTATCTATCGCATGTCTCATTTTACCTAGCTGCAGACAGGGGGTTAAAGTTAAAGGTGCGGTAGAGGAATAAAGGCCAATATGGCAGCGCCCATGTCTCGCATCAGCTGACCGTTTAGCATTTATATTCTCACTCATTCTCTCATAAATAAGAATACATATAAATAGCTTATTATCCAATCTAGTCTTTGTACAACAGACAGATTTCTTTTGTGTACAATATTAGTAAACATTGTTATTTTACACTCTTTATTTAGGGTAAAAATGAATGCTATTCGATCATTTATAACCATTTTTCACAATAAAAAGTCTAGTCTTTCACAGGCTCTAAACTATTTGTGTACCAAATTTCATTTAAATCGGACAGTAGTTTTGGCGTGAAACAATTAACTTTCGCATTTATAATATTAATAAAGATTAAATGAAAAATGTAACATTATTAGACTTTGATCATGAACTCGCTTGAATGCCCAATATGCTGGAGATAAGAGTTATTTATAACACAAACAGACATTCAAAACTGGGCTGTACTTGTTGCCATCCACTGAAATAGGCCATTTCGTTTCATTGAATCTGTTAGCAAACCCACACTTTACTGGAGCTCAAATATTACTTATAGGCATAGAATTTCTTCCTTTGGACTTTATGTTTAGATAGATTAATTGCATAATGTTTGGAAAACTTAAATATAAATAATTTCATTCGCTGATTTCGAAGAAGTTTCGAATTTATACAGATATGAGTTTCGAATCCATACAAAAGCCAGTGTCTAATTTATACAGAAACTAGTTTCAAATCTATGTAGAAACTCATTCTGGATTGATACAGAAGTTTCGTATTTATACAGAAACTCATTTCAAATTTATACAGACTCTAGTTTCGAATTTATACAGGAACCAATTTTGAATACATATAGTTTTTAGTTTCGAATCTATATAGAAACTCATTTCAAATTTATACAGAAATGAGTTTCGAATTTATACAGAAACTAGTTTTTTATATGTACAGACTCTAGTTTCGAATTTATACAGAAGCTAATTACGAATCTATACAGAAACTAATTTCGAATTTATACAGAAGCTAGTTTCGAATTTATACTGGAACCAATTTTGAACATATATAGTTTTTAGTTTCGAATCTATACAGAAACTCATTTCAAATTTATACAGAAATGAGTTTCGAATTTATACAGAAGCTAGTTTTAAATATATACAGACTCTAGTTTCGAATTTATACAGAAACAAGTTTCAAATATATACAGACTCTAGTTTCGAATTTATACAGGAACCAATTTTGAATATATATAGTTTTTAGTTTCGAATATATACAGAAATTAACTGCGAATTTATTCAGAAGCTACTTTCGAATTTATACAGAAACTCGTTTCGAATTTATACAAAAGCTAGTTTCGAATCTATACAGAAACTAACTTCGAATTTATACAGAAGCTAGTTTCAAAACAGTACAGAAACTTATTTCGGATTCATACAGAAATGAGTTTCTAACTTATACAGAAACTAGTTTCGAATACAGAAAAAATTCAATGGCATATCTTTATAATAAATGAATATGAGATATACTCGTATTCTGAGTCTATATACCTAAATTAACCTACCAACAAAACATATAAAAATTAATAAGCTGAAGAGTATATTTGCTTGAACGCGTTAATCTCAGGAACTACTCATCCGGTTTGAAAAATTATTTCAGTGTTAGATAGCCCATTTTTCTATATATATCCATATATATCTTTAGTGATATGCCAATGAAGAATGTTTTAAAATCGGGATATACTTTCCTTTTGACAACTTGCGCTGCGTTGCGTAAACGGTTACAATTTCGAAAAAATAATGTATGATAGAATTGTTCCTTTTTAAAAGTTTCAGAAAAAGTCTGCCATAGCATATGTCTATCTTTTAAGGTTGGCTCACTATAACCTTTTTAATGCTAACCAAATTTGTTCTAAAACAATGCATTCTTATTAACATCAAATCGTATAAACTGTGTTTAGTAGTCACCACCTTCGTAATTATACCATTAAGCTATTCAAAGCTGTTGAGGTCTTTTTCTCTAACTCTTAGGGAGTGTGTCATACGATCAAGTGCTAATTTTAACTCACAATGCCTTGAACTTCGCAGCTTTAAAATACCCTCACAATGAACCAGCAAAAGGAAATAAAATGAAGGATAAAATACGACTCTATTACTGGAGATGAGGTAAAACAAAGTGCAAAATTTACAGATCAAAAACAATCCCAAAGATATTTTAAAATATATAAACGTATTAATACATAAAAAGCCTCTCTCTATTAATTTATTATAAAGTTTTAGACCATTATAAAGATCTTTCTGAAGGGCTGTCTGAAAGAAACCACTATATCTTGATAAGCTCTTTTATTGCTTGTCAATTTATTAATCTAAATATAAGCATTAAAGTGTTTATCTATCTATTAACGATCTACAGGTGCAGGTCTTATATGAGACACGATTTTTTGGGCGTAAACCAAATTGCTCCAGGAATATTTAGTTTTCAGTCAAAAGTTGTAGATATATTCTTTTTTCACGCTGGGAAATGCCTTTACGCACCCTGTTCATAAAAATCTAAATGGGAGTATGGGAGTTGCTGGCAGTAAGCCATAATACACCACTAAAATCCAGCGATACCTTTCCCATTCTGTAGTGGAGCACTAGAGGATCGGTTGACGCAATCTACCCTGGTACTCCGAGATACTCCCGCTGGGAAACTAAAGAAGGGAGTAAGAGAAGCGCAAATCTACGCCTTCTAACTCTCAACCTCCTGCGCCAGAGAAGTGGAGCGTATAGAGTCCTCCCTCTGCCTCTCATGTGCTTTCAACGACTAGAAGTTGTAGATATAGAAGTTCTACAATCAGTGTGAAGTCAGGGCACGTCCCTAGTGAATAAATAAATTACCGTAATACATTTAGAGAGCGTTCTCTATCTGTGAAATTGATGTATGCATGTGTCCTTGTGTTCCATATACACGAGGCATTGTCGATCACCGTCTATTATTGTTATTGGTGCATTACTCAATGGCACGTAAGATGTATGTGTGTCGCGGTGCTAATAATTTTAACGGATGACAAAATATACAAACACAGAAGAATGTGTGGCGCGAGTTACAAGCGTGAGCAATTATAGTGAACGGGATTGGATTGGAGGGTAGTTGATTCTTCCTGTAAGGCTACTATCTCGTAGAAGGAGACAATAGCTGCGTCCTACTTTCCCATCATATGAAGGAAGGGAGAAAGGCGTAACTTTGACCGTCGTCTCTTTATACCTGAGCTGAGCCAGTCGTTGCCAATGAAAAAATGCCTGCCTGTCATGATTATGGTGCTTCTGAAGCTATGATGCACCATACTGTGGCGGAATGTTCAGCGATATGTCACATTGTCGCTGGTTAGATGATATTTTTTACTGGTGAACATAATAGGTGCGATGCTCGCCAGTGAAGCTTCCTTTTGCCAGACCCTGATGGAGGCAAATGAAAAGCTAAGACAGCTGTCGCAGATATCCACTTCATGCTTCACCCTATTGAATTGTAGGTCCTCAAAGTTAGTGTCACCCAACACCCATAGATTAGGAGGGATATGCTGGGTTTTAGTGGGTATCTGCAAGTCATTGGGATGCGTAATGGCATTTCCCAAAAAAAGCGGTACATCGGCTTTGCCCTTGGAATTAGGATGCTCGTTGTGATCTTCTGGCCTCTTTTCGATATCATCAGAAATTACATATTGTCTCCCTTCTGTACTGTGTTATGATGTAAATGATTCAGACAGAATATGTCTAAAACCTCGGATCCTCAAATTAAACATTACAGACCATAAAACAATGTTCTTTTCTCAATCATTCGCGGTGCAGGGAATCATATTATGTATCGAGCTACCACTAATGGTTACATGCATAAATAGTATCACGCCTTATTTACATAGGGGTAGGCAGAGGCCACGTCCTTCCACTTGCCACGATCCTTGCATATCACTAATGGTTAGAGAAGATAAATCGTTGGAAACTCTAAGTTTTGTACTGTATCGTCTGTGTTGTCTAATAAAGTATATTCCCTCTTTCTATATTCGTCTCTGCCGCAATATAATATACAGTCGGTTTCATCGGGTTTTAGTGGTACTCTTTTGGCCAGTGGGTCCACCCAACAGACTCTTTTTTGGGAAATGCTTTTAGATATGAACCCCGACGAAGGAGGAAACCTCGCAAAACCTTTTTTTTTTTTTTTTTTAAGACAGGAAAAAAATCCTCAATAGGACGTCCCGGTTATGCCGGACTCTTACCGACTAAAAACGACCCGCCATCCCACGCACTGTCACAATGGCGACGCGACGGATTAGCTATAGACTAAAACTGAGCACGCCGCCGTGACTCCCCGTGAGGGGCCCCTTCCTTGATCCTAAGGATCGAGCTACCTATGGGGCAGCGCGAAGGCGTGCCGCCTGACAACCTACGGAGCCTCGCTACGTGGGACGACGGCCTCCGCTGTCCGCCATCCCAGAGGCTAGTGCTAAGGGGGAAGACGGCGGTCCTGGACCGCACGTCGTCTCCCCGGACGCCTACGACGGAGGGCGTGGGCGGCGGGATCCGCCTCCCGACGCCGCTCCGCGGCCTCTTTCAGCGACATCACCTCGTCGCTAAAGGAGGCCACCGCACTCCAACACTCCCTCCGCTCCACCATCGCTCGCACGACGGTGGGCAGAGACAGGTCGGTCGACCCTAATACGGCCACTAGGGCAGATCTCTGGCTATCCCAACTGGGGCACACCGCAAGCGTGTGCTCCGCCGTGTCCACGGCGGATCCACACTCGTGGCATTCCTCAGTGGGCTCCCTACGGGCCACCCGGCATAGATACCTCCCGAAGCACCCGTGCCCCGAGAGGATCTGCGCCAAGTGGAAAGTGATCACGCCGTGACCACGCGACACCCACTGACCAAGGAGCGGAGACACGGCCTCGATCGTCGACCGCCCTGCGCTCGGGTCACTCAACCGGTCCCGCCACTTGGTTTGTAGGACCGCCTGCGCCTGGCGCAGCCAGTCCCTTTCGTCCCCTGGCGAAGGGGGGTCGCCTCTCTGACGGGCGTCCGCCCTCCGCCAATATACGTCCGAGTGTACTTGCGCGTCCAGCTCTCAGGGGGCGGTACTAACCTCGCAAAACCTACTGCGACCCAACAGAACCCTCTTCATCTATTAGTGAGGCTCCAAGTGTTAAACTTTCCAACTGAGGAAACTCTAGAACAGACTCCTATACATACTCAAAAATATATTTCTCTACCCCCGATTTCCCCATATTTACTAGTTATTTATTAACATGACATTATTGTCGCATCAGCATTTACATTGGTAGTTCTTAGAAACAACAGCTATTTGCTTCAAACTTGAGGGAGAAGTGTTCCCAGAAATAAACTGTGCGTGCCAGACTTGTAGGCAGGGACAATTTTATAGTCGACGAGACGTAGTAGCCTATTTATTGTTTTTTTATGGTAGCTATTCCCCATTCCGTTTGAATTTGGGGAAATCTGTTCGTAGAGCGTCTAAGTCTTGATATTTCGTCTTTATGGTCGGAATCAAAGAACTAAATAGCCGTAGGCCATACTTTAAAAATCTAGACACATTATATGTCCCTATATATATTAGAACTAGCTGTGGCCACGATTTCATCGACTTGGAATAGTGTTTTTAATAAAGAAGACACATACACTGTTTCACTACAAAGACCTTATAGTTCTTCCACAGGCATCTGTAAACTAAACATCATTTAAATAGTCACAATAGTTTTGTCGTCAAAGAGCGGGAGGCAGACAGATTTACTTTCGCATTTATAATATTAGTACGTACTGTTATATTTATATCGAATCAACAGACTATAAAATAAATTTCAAGCTTCTAGCTCTAAAAATGGCGATATTTCCACCAGTTACAAGCCTTTTTTCGAATTAAAAGGTGACTTGAGCCCTTCCTCAGGCTCTAGACTATCTGCATACCAAATTGTATTTAAATAGATTCAGTAGTTTTGTCGTGAAAGTGCTACAGATAGACACAGTTAAATTCACATTTATAACATTAATAGTTACATCCTTGAGGATAACTTTTAACAAACTTTGAATGTCATATTTAGTTATAACGAATTAACAGCCTATAAAATAAATGTCAAGATTCAAGCTCTAGAAATGTCGATATTTCCATCACTAACATTCTTTTTTTTTCGCATTAAAAAGTATACTTTCTCAGGCTCTAGACTATCTGTGTACTAAATTTCATTTAAATCGGTTCAGTAGTTATGACTCTACATAAGAAAATAACGTCAATGTCGTATCGTCCTCGTGAAGTAGAAAGAAACGATGAGTGATGATATTGGCACGTTGCTGAATTTGTCTGATAGGTCTGTAGGAATCTTACTACGAAACAGTTGACCGGTTTACGACCCATTTGGCAACCCGTAAAAGCGACGTGATTTGAGAGTCCGTTGCAAGTTGGGTCAAGTTTATTAATTACAATAATAATCTTTTCATGGATAACGCTGATGATCAAGTAATACTTGCGTCATCCGCTAATGAGTAACAGGAGATTGTAAATATTATGAATAAAGCTTTGAAAGAGAAAGGAATGAAAGTGAATGTAAACAAAACGTAAGTTATGCTTTTTGAAAGAGATGAATCTATGATGAATGGCAATATTTTGATAGATGGGGAACAAGTGGAAGAGGTGAAGGAATTTGTGTACTTGGGATCTAAATTTACAAAAGATGGAACATGTGAAAGTGATATTGAAAGGAGAGTGAATGCAGGGAATATGGTAAATGGTGCTCTGCACGCCTTTATGAATAGCCAGATGGTGTCTCAAAGGGCCAGACTGACAGTGCATGCAGGAGTGTTGCCAACACTTATGTATGGCAGTGAAAGTTGGGTAAGGCAGAAGAATCACAAATCATAAGTAAAATAAATGTGGTAGAGATGAGAGCGTTGAGAAGTATGTGTGGATTAAAACTGAGTGACAGAGTAAGAAATAGTGTGATAAGAGAACGTTGTGGTATAAAAGAAGACTAAAATCGAGAAAAGTATGCTTAGATGGTTTGGGCATGTAGAGAGAATGAGTGAAAGGGGACTGACAAAAAGGATTTATGAGTCGAGAGTGAATGCGAAAGTTGGAAGGGGAAGACCAAAGCGAACTATCATGGACCAAATTTAGGACATTTTAAATAAGGGCCAGGTCAAGAGTATTTTAAACCGACGAACTTGTATGAAAGGTTTAATGAAAATGAAAGAAGCGAAGGAGATATGCAAGGATCGTGGCAAGTCGAAGGTCGTGGTAATGAGGCGTGATGCTATATATGTATGTATGTTAAATTATATCAAGCAGTCACACCTCACGAGGATAAACTTGTGATAACTTTGGCATATATGTAACAAATTTGGTTAGCATAAAAAAGGTTATAGTGAGTTAACCTTAAAAGCTAGAGATATGCTGTCTTAGACTTTTTTGTACATATTTTAAAGTGGAACAATTCATGATTTTTTGAAAACTTGAACCATTTACATAAGACATGCATCGGAAACTCTCGAAAGAGAAAACCGCGATTTTGAAACGTTCTTCATTGTTGCACTGCTGCTCCTGAATGATAATATTAGGTAAAACAAAGTGCGAAATTAACAGATTAAAAACAATTCTGAAAATATTTTAAACGTATTAATACATTAAACTAGATGTTCCTCTTCTAGTTTTAAGATTTAGATTCGCAAATAATGTATTAATTTAGAACAAACTTTGTTTTCATGAAAAAGCTTATAGTGAACCAACCATAAAAGATAGACGTATACTATTTTAGACTTATTTGTAGATATTTTAAAGGGGGATAATTCTGTTCTACATGATTTTTGCGAAATTTTAAACCGTTTACGCAGCACGCGCAACGGAATCTCTCACAAGGAATTCGAAACTAGTGCCCGCATGGATTCGAAAATAGTTTCCGAATGGATTCGAAACTAGTTTCCCCATAGATACGAAAATAGTTTCCGTATAGATTCGAAAATAGTTTCCGCATAGATTTGAAACTAATTTCCGCATAGATTCGAAATTAGTTTCCGCATAGATTCGAAATTAATTTCCGTATAGATTTGAAAGTAGTACCCGAATAGATTCGAAACTAATTTCTGTATAGATTCGAAAGTAGTTTCCGTTTAGAGTCGAAACTAGTTTTCGTTTAGATTTGAAACTAGTACCCGTTTAGCTTTGCAGATGACGTAGTCATTATGGCAGAGAGTCTCGAAGATCTCAATACAATGCTCGGTGATCTCAGCAGAGTTTCTCAACAGGTGGGCCTGAAAATGAACATGGATAAGACGAAAATTATGTCTAATATCCATGTACCGCCTCACCCAGTCATGGTTGAGAACTCAGCTCTGGAAATTGTTGACGAGTACACATACCTGGGACATTTAGTCCAGCTAGGTAGATCCAATTTCGAGAAGGAGGTCAACCGCCGAATCCAACTCGGTTGGGCTGCTTTCGGAAAGCTACGCCAGATATTTTCGTCCGATAACCCTCAGTGCCTGAAGACCAAAGTCTTCAGTCAAACAATGCGTGTTGCCAGTGATGACCTACGTCAGTTCTGAGACGTGGTCGCTGACATGAGCCTCATGCGGAAGCTCAGAGTCACTCAGCGGGAGAGGGCTATGCTCGGAGTTTCTCTACGTGATCGAATCAGAAATGAAGAGATCCGTAGTAGAACCAGAGTCACCGACATAGTCCTGCGAATCGCGAACCTGAAGTGGCAATGGGCGGGGCACATAGTCCGAAGGACCGATGGACGTTGGGGGCCAAAGGTGCTGGAGTGGCGACCCCGCACCGGACGGCGCAGTGTAGGGAGACCCCCCACAAGGTGGACCGACGACATAAAGAGGGTCGCCGGTAGCCGCTGGAGCCAGGCGGCACAAGACCGGGCCTTGTGGACGTCATTACGTGAGACCTATGTCCAGCAGTGGACGTCCATCGGTTGAAGCGACGACGACGACGACGACGACGACCCGTATAGATTTGAAACTAATTTCTGTATAGATTCGAAACCTCTTTAGACCCTGAGATTAGCGCGTTGAAATAAACACACTCTTCAGATTTAAAATATAGATACAAAAGGTATTATAGATATCCAAGTATACAAGATCACGGGAATAACTTAATGGATCATAAATCGTTTTATTAATTACCAGTAAGGGAACCGTTATTGGAGCGGTAGTTAAAGTAATTGCCTCCATTCGGCCTCAAGTAGGACTGTTTTATTTCACTTCCACTGAAGTAACATTAATCTGTTATGTTCTTCAAACATTCCTATTAATCTATAAAACCACTCTATAAAATTGTAGTTTGTAGTAACACCTTTAGTTTGTATAATAAAGTTTAAAAGGGAATTTAAAGGATTTGCATAGATATTATAAAAGAACATCTTCCGTCAATAAATAGAGTAATTCTTGAGGAAGATTTCTGTATATAAATTATCAAGCTTTTGTTTAATTTGGTTGAAATATAACAATAATTGTTGCAAGTGGTGGAAATATCAAGCCGCTTGTGAGCTTATATCGCAGACACTGCCTAATCCCTTAGAGATACAACAAAACCATGTATTATAGGATTATTCTTCTTTTATAGATCTAAAAGAAAGTCTATGATGGAGTATACTTATCTTTTAAGGATAACTCACTATACCCACTTTATCTCCTGCAAATGGTAAGGTTAAAATGCAGTAATTGGAAAGTTATAAAGACGAATACAGTATTAAAAGTAATTAATATAAATACGATAGTTAGCTTAAGAATTTCGTGTAAATTATTATAATCCTGTACATCATGCAGTTAAATAAATAAAATAAGAGATATTGGAAAAGTACTTGGAAGCGCGCGAAATTAATTTAACTCGCTCACTGTTTCTCTATTAGGCGATCGTAATCATGCAGAAGTTACCAATGATATAAAGGAATATTTTAATTTATGTTTCAACTCAATCAATTTAAGATGTTTCGTTTATAATGTTGAGTTTCTATACTAATGTTATAAAACAGAGTAGTTTGTTTGTTTGAATGCGTTAATCTCAGGAACTGCTGATCGTATTTGAAAGATTCTTTCAGTGTTAGATAGCCTATTTATTAAAGAAGGCTTTAGGCTATATATGATCACACTAAGTTCAATAGGAACTGTGTACCAATGAAGAAGGTTTCAAAATTGGTGTTTTTTCTTTTGAGAGCTTCCGCTGCCTGTACTGCGTAAACGGTTAACCTTTCGCAAAAATCATGTATTACAAAATTATTGCCCTTTAAAAGTTCTAAAATAAATTTCATGACAGCAGAAGTCTATCTTTTATAGTTGGCTCAATATAACCTTTTTTGTGCCAATCAAATTTGTTCTAAGATAATATAATGCTATTACGCTCATTATCAACGTTTTTCCTCATTATCCCGCAGAAGCGAGAGCTACGCGTGTAACACTTAGTAAAATATAACATTGAAGCACAAATAGTACATCTAATTAAATATAATTTGTTCACACGTCTCGGGCGAAAGTTGATTAAGATCTGTCAACATATCATTGAGACGTGTCAATTAAAGGCATCAGCGTCGAGTACTCAATTTAGTAATAATTAATTTACGACGGTAGCAGCAAATTAAAATTCCCCAGTTGATTCAAACATATTAATTTATCACCGTTTATTTCTAATGCAACATAGACAGTCTGCTGTAATAGTCTCGTGTACAAATCTAACTGCAGTCGATGCTCTTTTTTGTTTTACTGAACGGGTTAATGTTTGACTACAATCTAAGTGATGATACAATATGACATGGAAGTGCACTAGCCTAGTAAAAGTTACACCTTAAAGGCACCTACAGAGCTTATAACCGAAACTTAGACTCCTTTTATTTATAAAAAGGTAACACCACGAGAAAGTTAGCAAATATGTAAATTGTTTTCAATATAAGCAAGTTGTCCATTACAATTTCTAAAGAAACATTCAGTTTTTTTTACATAAAACTATGGTCTACGAGAAAAAAACACCATGAAACCTTTACAATATACGATAATGTTTACAAAAAATTTATCAATAAGCTATTCGGGAAACGATTTGTTTTTATGTATTGTAATTGTATTGCTTTTGTAATTTAAAAGAACATAGTTCTTGTTTTATTTCTATACATAACTTAAGGTGACTAAATCATAAAAAGAAACTCTTTATTCAAGTTTTTTTTGTTGTTGATAGGTTAGACTATAATCCCACCTGAAATTAAGGACATATTAAGAGGTAATTTACCTCTAAGATCATATTTTTACTTGGCGACATGTCTTTGCTAGTAGAGTGGTAATTAGTTGACACCGAAGCCAGACCAGACCAGTCCAGGCCCAGACAAGTTAGAAAATGCCATTTCCTATATTTGTTTTAATAAAACTTCTTAAATTAAATTTTTTTTTAAAATCAAAATTGTTATTTTTCTGTGCCATCATCAAAGGTGTCATTAGTATTGTCGTCGGTCTGCGTTTTCAGAAGCGGTCTTCTAACACCTTGTATACGATGTATTTAACATGTTATCATTCTGAAATACTGCCATTCTCAAATAAACTTCATCATCATTTATACGCAATTAAAAAATAGAAGCTTACATATTAATCTGTAGCTTCCAAAGATCGATTCCAGTTATTATTTAGGGCAAAGTAAGCTTCCTCTATATTTTCATTGTTCTTAAGAAAATCCTACATTAAAATGCGTAACACATTTAAAATCTGGTACACATTAATCTTTTTTTACTAATGAATTCGTAAATCAATTCCATTGACGCTAATGTACTGTTTGTTGGAAAGGGAATACATCAATCGAGGCACATAGTGGTGTGCTAGCCAAGTTCCGGCTTAAACTGACATATTTTTTATCTCACGATAAATTTTCTCGAATTTTTAAAACTTCTAAGCAAAAACTTTGCTTGAAGAAAGACGACGTTGCTGTCATAATTGTATAATACATAATCGATTCCCAGAAGGGCTAATTTAGGACACGGAATAGTCTAATCTGTCTGAGTCTTAACTGAGGTAAGGCTTCGGCTGTGGCTAGTTACCTCCTTACCAGAAAAGAGGTGCCAAAGAAAAAAATGGAGGGTACGTGAATACGTTGGTTATATAAGGATACGATTGTAACAAGACTTCACCCTCCGCCACGCGCGATGTGTTACAGTCCTTATTTAGCGTAATATATTCTTTGGTTCTTCAGCTATCCAACGGTGTAATTGAATTTTGGATGGAAGTAATAGATATGTAGTTACAACACCAAACAGTATCCCCCGAGATTTTAATCATTCGTTTTTTAGTTGTTTTCTTATTTTAACTATAGAAATACTTTATATTGCCTTTCTAATGTGATTTGTTTCACATAGGTTGAATGGTTTCGAAATCTGTAACAGATATAGAAAAAACCAATATTTCTGTTTATATTTAAAGATTTCGGGAGGGGGGGGGGGATAACAAGACACAGGTTGTGATAACGACGTTACGAGAGATCCTAAAATCTACTTGACTATAATAAATCTATCTTTGACGTTATTCAAATAAGAATTCATTACTTTTTTTGTACGTTGTTTTGTATAGACAAGTTCTAAGCCGTAAGAATATTTTTTTTCTACAAGATTAAGATAGATAGATAGGCTTCGGCCGTAGCTAGTTACCACCCTACCAGCAAAGACGTACCGCGGAACAAATTAGCGTGATTCCATCTTAGATTGTATCACCACTAACCTCAGGTGTAATCCCAGTCAAGCGCTAACAGACATGTAGCATTATAACCTCTCTATCTGTCTATAATCTTCTCCTGGCCGAATTCATCCAGCCAATCTAATACAAAGATTAGCTATTTGCGCAGGAGGTGTTATAGTGCACAAGTGTATAGGCAAACACAAGTGCACTCTCTTTTCTATCACTCTTATAGACCAATGGGACGGAAAATCTAACATGACCTGAGAGAGTTTAGGTCAGAACCGACGTAATGTCTCTCAACCTCAACCTTCATACGAAAGCTCAAAATTTACGGCAGGCGATGAAAATGTTTGAAACCTCTAAGAGATGAATTCAGGAATTGGGTGAACCGTAGAAAAACCAAAGCTCATGATATGGCTTTATAAATCCGAAGGTGAAGTGGCTGGAGTGGAAATGGATGATGGATATTGTCTGTAGAAGATACGAAGTAAGATCCTTGTGGTCATCATAATCATCCGTTCCGCGACCAACGCCAAAATGAAGATTTTTGTACGTACAATGGATACAACTTAGCGCCCTTATGGCTAAGAGGAACATAAACTTGAAAGTCATCAAAGCTACAAAGGAACAGAAGAAGTTTAGAAAGGTTACGAAGGAAGCAACCATCATTCCCAAAGAGAAGGCTTCTCCCAAAAGCGAGTCAGTTAGAAAACCGCTCCACGTGAAGAAGGGGAACGATACGATCTTAAACAATAAAAAAATGAAAAAGATGAACCCTATATCCAGCAGTGGACGTCCATCGGTTGAAACCATTCAAACTTCTGTATGATAGGAAAGTACTCATATAAAGAAAGGACACAGAGTTTTATCTCTCTTCGCTTCTAACTTGTGCCATATTTAACATAATGTAATCCGCTCGACGACCGTGATTATAATAATTGAGTTCGTTGTCAACGCCATTGAGCACACCATCAAATTAACGATTGAACTACTAATTCTTATCAATAATCAAACTATTAGATCATCATCCTGACTTTACAATGTTTGAGCCTGGAGACAAATACAATATAACCATCTCTGAAAGTTTTTACTGTTAGATCTTATAATAGTTCTATCGAAAGTTACCAAAAGCATAAAATTATGTTTAGCCGATCATGTTGAAGATATTATTATTATTAATGAAATCTACATTCTAAATTAATCATTAAATTAAGTGATTCAGGAACCAAAAGGTAATATTAATCAATGATTTTCAGCGACTTTAATTACTAAATAGCACAGTGTATTATAAATACATAACATAATGACAGTTCACTGCGTATAAATATTAGAAAACTTGTTGTACGTACATAAAAACATTGACTCTTTTAATAAAAAGAGTGAATGTACATCATATAACTTACGAAACCAAAACAAACTTGTTATAAATTCTAGTAGGCTGCATAAGATTAACAACTCATTTAAGGGTAACTGTATACGTTTCTATAATAAACTCCCACAAGACGTTCTAAAGATGTCAATTAATAAATTCAAAGTCTTTGTTAAAAGAAAGTTGATAGAAAAATCGTATTATACGTTGCAAGAGTACTTAGACGCGTTGGAGTGAACAAACTGCTCTAATTTGAATTGAAATATATCAAACTAATATGATATTGTAATGGTGATGGTAACAAAATACCCGACTGAGTTTGTTGTGGACTCTTCTCGGATCAGGGCGCGAAGGAACCCTCGTAACTTTAGATTTTAAATCGTTCCGGAGTATCATCATCAGACGTACATTAGAATTAGAGTGTGGGAAAGAAAAAAAATATTATTTGGGGATCAAAAGTGCTGTAATATGAATAAAGATATTGTGATTTGATTTGAATATGTACCAATTTCCATTTATTCGATAACTCTTACCGCGTTGCGTTATGTATCTAAAGTCACGATCGTAACACCGAGTGATTAGCATATTTTTGATCCCTATCAATTGTTACGTTGTAAATTGCAGGCGCCGACTTTTTAGGTATTGAACTCATACATTATCTGGAAGAATTCAGACGTCATTTTAAGAAAAAATATCGTTCCTAAGATACGAACAGACGCGTTAAAAATATCCCAGACGATTTGACGTGAATACGTCTTTAAAATCGCATCCATACGTTTTGCATTTGAAAAGAGCAGGTGCATGTAATAACTTTAGCTGCTTCCAAGGCATTAGCTCTGTGACAAATAATAATGAAGCTGTACTGCTATTAATGCAAGACATTCAATTTCTGAACAGGTATATGTAAATTTTTCTCTTTAAAAAAACTGCCAAATTGCTGTTCAAAATCCATCACTGTAAGGTAAAAAGGTAAGTAGCAGCCCATTAACGTCCCACTGCTGGGCACAGGCCTCCTCACTCACATGAGAGAGGGTTATTAGAGCATAGATCCACCAAGCTGCTCTACTGCGAATTGGCAGGCATAGTACACAAGTGCACTCTCTATTCCATCACACTCATAGTCCAATGTAAGTAATCCGACACGATCGGACCGACGGCTTAACGTGCTCTTCGAGGCATGGGAGTGGATCACATCGTCAAATTTTTCCCAACTTCAGGCAAATATTGAGAAAATCTTAGTAGAAAACTCAATATCGAATAGTATAGAAAACATCGTGAAGCACACACCTAGCTGTGGGCCGTTAATGGCTAGGTACTAACTAACTTAACTACTAAGTAGCAGTCCATAAATGTTCCACTGCTGGACACAGGCCTTTATTACGCTGGAAAATGCCTTTACTCATCCCGATCAGACCTAAAATCTTATCAGGAGTGTGGGACTCGCTGAAAATCCAGACCACCCACTTAAACCCAGCGATCCACATCCTTTTGTGGAGCACCAGAGGATCGGTAAACGCAATCTACCTTGGCATTCCGGAAGATTCCTCTGGGAAACCTAAGAAGAAGGAAGGAGAAGCGCAAATCTACGCCGCCAACAACCTCCCAACCTCCTGCGCTGTAGTAAAGGTGCGTCCACAGCGTTCTCCCTGTGCCTCTCATGTGCCTCCTTCAGCGAGATAACAGTTTCACAGAAAGGGCCACTGCCCTCCACTCCCTATCATCGGTGACTATGCCCCAAGTATGTCCTCCAGCGAAAGGTTTCCTCTGACCAACGACGTCAATAACCGCCGCTGGGGTCCCCACGCCGGGTATTCTGCTAGAGTGTGTTGCACTGAATCCACAGGTGCATTACATTTATGATAGGCAGGCGTTTCCTCCCTGAGAACAGTTTGATACAAGTACTTGCCGAAACAAACATGTCCGGTCAGCACCTGCACCAGCCTGTAAGAGAGAGAAACATGCCCCCTAGATATCCAAATCTCCAGGTGGGGACGGATCGTTCCCACCGTCATCAGACCCGCTGTAGGGGATCCAAGATCGTCATGCCACCTTTGGATCAGTGCTCTAGGAGACAGGCCTACTCAATAATAGGAGAGAGGATTTTTAGAGCATAGGCCCACTATCTAGCTCCACTGCTGGTTTGCACGCATATTACACAAGTGCACTCTCAATTCCTTCACTTTCATAATGGGATGGGAAGTCTTCTTGAGAACTTGAGCCCTGGAATTCATTTATGTAGCCAAACAAGCTGACCACTAGATCAATGAGGCAGTTAGTTAACTACTTATCTATCAGCAATAACAAAAAAGCTATCAGTCATTTCTGTGATAATATTGAAATTGTTATCGCTCACCGCTTTCACGTTAGACCACACGTCTGTTCGTTCCGTTCGACGACCGTGATCTTGATCTCGATTGCTGATTACGTAGTCAATGACAATCGCACGCGTCGACAAATCGACATCGCATGGAGAATCCTAATCAATATAATGGATATCGGCTGATGGCTTTGTTTGATGTCCATAAAAACACCGGTGTATATAATCTACAAACATCTTTAACTTTAATGACCTCAATTCATCTTTATCTAGTTCTCTAAAGCACACAGAAAATTGCTTTAATTTAATGGATACAAAGATGGTTTTAATCACGTCATAACAAGACCTTCATAAGCCCATTAGAAATCCGAGTGTGGTTTTAGATCAGGACATCTTCAAGACGGAATTCCCTATAGTCCCGGAATTAAGAACCAAGATTAGGATATTTGTGTATATACAAAAACAACACATTGTAAAAAGATACGTTGTGCATTTTTATTGGCATTCTTGGCGTTGACATTTCAAAAGAAGTCCTATTCCGCGGTCATTGTCAGGCATAGCCAAAGTCGCTTCCAAAAAACTTGGGGTGCTCAATAGAGCTAAACGATTCTTCACAGCCAAGAAACGACTACTCTTATTAAAGCCCAAATTCGGCTACATTTGGAATGCTGCTACCACCTTTTGGCTGGTGCACCCCAATATCAACTCCTTCCATTTGACCGGATTCAAAGACGGGCCATTCGAATTATTGGCAACCCCCAAATGACCAATAAATTAGAGACTCCTGATAGCAGAAGAACCTTTAGTTCGCTCTGTGCCTATAAGATGTATTATAGGGAGTTTTCAGAGAAACTATTCTTTTTTTATAATTACGGCAGACAAACGAGCTGGTGGGTCACCTGATGTGAAGTGATTACCGCCGCCCATGGACACCTGCAGCATCATAGGGACCGCTGATGCGTTGCCAGCCTAATAAGTACAAGTTTATTCATTCCACATTTTGCATGTCCATAGGAAAAACGATAGACGGCATCGGACTGTGACTGAAGGCCATGCATCTAGGTTATGTGGATGAAATTTATTTCTCCGTCGAGTTGTCTGATCATAGAACCGAGACGGTGATACCAATCCAAAGAGCTCTTCAGAACATTCCCCATAGTAGATACGATGGAACACACATAGAGAGCTGACGCTTCTACGGTGCTCTAGCGTCTCCAGTTTACGTATCAAGTGTCGTCCACATTTTGAATTGCCCGTTTCTGTATCCGGTCAAATGGAAGGAGTTGGTATTGGGGAGCTCCAGCCAAAAGCTATAGGTGGGAGCAGTAATCTAAGTGCGGTCGGAATTTGGTTGGATGCTTTATACAGAAGTAGCTTGTGCTCCGCCGCAAAGTACCTTTTGGCTCTATTGAGGACCCCAAGCTTTTTAAAGCCAATTTGGCTTTGCCTTCCAAGTGATCGCGGAATTGGACTTTATTTATAGGTTATAACAGTATGCGTTATTCAAGTTAGTACTGCCACCACGATCTTTTTTTCCGGCTTATTAATAAAGTGTGGAATCAACTTCCATCATCGGTGTTCCCACAAGACTACAACATGTAATTTTTTTTAGAAGCAATTGAACTCCCACCTTCTAGGCCGACAACCGCAGTTCCCCTTGCGCTGCGGGGGTGTCTATGGCAGGTGTCTATACCAGCAGCCACCAGCCAGTTTGTGAGCCCCTTCGAACTGGCTCACCACATAAACTATACCGGTTCAGTCAAAATGTAAAGAATGGTTATAATTGAAACGCCTTCTAATATTCTATACTAGAGCCAGAGTGCTTCCTGTGACTGTCGTGTGTGGCGTCTTAGCTGCGAATGGTGACAGCGTGACCATGCAGAATCGAGGTGACTGCGCGGGCGCCGTTATCTATACAAACATCTATCCCTGGTATCGTGGCCTCGCGCAGATCTATGGTCGCTGCCGCCAGATGTTAACCACGACTTCACTGGGACCGCACTCTGTACCCTTCTTATCTTTATTACCAAAACTACAAAACTAAACATAACTTCACCAGAATACAAACAATGAACATGAATGGAACAAATTAAAGCAATTAAAATTTCTTATCTTAATACTATAACAATATGAACTTGACCAAGAGAGAACCCAATATAAAGCAACGATACACAGTAACAGTTAACTAAATGATCTTATTTGCAAACGTTGCCGGAAAATATAAACTATAAAATGGACAATTGTTATTGCGACTAATTAAGTTCTTTATGATAAACTAAAAGTCGCGAACACAGTTCATTTGTCCGTCGTAATTATAAAAAAAAACATAGGACTTCTTATCTTTTAAACACTCTTATCTACTCTGGATAAATATATCTAGCGTTAAAGGTATTATGCTTAATTCATAAGAATTACCACTTTTACATATATCTAATTGGTTGGTGAAAATTAAGAAATGTTGTACAACGTCTTAATTTACACCTAAGTCTATATAATCATTTAACACCAGACAATTGAAGCCCAGTAACAATAAACTTTTCATGCAACATACTAGATAATTGGCACGTATAACATCAGGTATTTAGGAAAGCAATAAAATTTCTTCACTTTTACGCTATATTTTAGTTTTTTGATAACTATTCTTCTTTAAGATCTTAATTTAAAGGAGCTTGGTCCTAAAAGGACTAAGTCGTTCCGTACCTTCCTCCTTTACGAATTACTACGTAAATCAAAAACTGCTGATCTGATCAGATGTAAGATGGCCCTGTCCTCTACTAAAAGATGCCTCAGGCCACTGTTACAGCAGCCAACCTCTCGGAGTGCAAGAAACCGGCAGATAACCTCCTGTCGTTCCGACTCAAACGCATACCATCAAAATGTGGTAAAGATCTTTGTCTATCACAATCTGGACAATTAGGCGTGGTGTCTGTTCCCTTTAGAAACCTCAACTTATTTAATGGAACGTGTCCCAAGCGCTGTCTCAGAATATTTCCATTTTTTACTCTCTGGAAAATGCCTTTATGAACCCCGATCAGACATAAAACTTTATCGGGAGTATGGGACTTGCTGGCAAGTCACAATACCCACTTACTTCCAGCGAAACCCTCAATATCTTTTACAGAAACACCAGAGAACCGGTAGACGTACCTTGGTACTCTGAAAGATTTCTCTGGGAAAACTTAGAAGGAAGCAGGAGAAGGGTAAATCTACGCCTCGTACCTCCCAACCTCCTGTGCCGGAGTAAAGAAGCGTCCTCAGCGTCCTTCCTCTGCCTCTCATGTGTCTCCTTCAGCGAAATAACAGTCGAGCCGAATAAGGCCACTGTCTACCACTCCTTTTTACTGGTAAACATTGTGCCAACTATGCCCTCCAGGGAAAGGTTCCCTGCCAGAATGTACTGCACTGAAACTGCATGATACGATACCAAATCCCTTTCTTTTGGAATCTCAGATTACAGTAATCGATCCATAGATCTGTATACTTCATTTTTATCAAACCTATACATCCTAAAAATTAGAAGTGTGTCTTAAATCTTCTGCACATGCTGCCTGGTCAGCTAGATTCTCCTCTGTTTCGTTTTCCCATATACGACACTGAATCTACTGAATTTTTATGCTTTTCTTTTGGTGTTTTAGGGCTTAATTTGCAAAATAATTTCGATAAGCTATGAGAACTCCTCGAAAAGTCGAAGTTTATAATACATCGCTCCTTTGGTTTATTAGTTGAAATCCAGAAGCATCTTCTGTCAGAGTATAGTCATTATCTCATTGATTGATTTAAGCGTTTTAATTTTCAAATAGTTCTCCTGTAAAATGAGCATATTTGTATTGCTTTAATTCTTCTAAACGGATAGGATGACGCTAAAGAACAAAAACGACGTAACTTGTAAAATTTTCAGGCAATTATTCCATTTAAGACTCGTGTATAAAAGGAAAATAATGCGGGTTATGACTCACTTTGCTCAATTAACTAAGTTAACATAGACAGAATTATATACTAATTGATAATATCTAATGGAAGAGTAACGTTTTTGACGTGAATACGTCTTTCGCATTCATAGAGAGGTAATTAAAAAAACGAATGATAACAAAATCGGGGGATACAGTTTGGTGTTGTAGCTACATATCTATAAAATCCATCCGAATTTCAATTACACCACTGGATAGCTAAAAGAACAAAGATGTTATTACGCTAAGTAAGGACTGTAACACATCACGTGCGGCGGAGAGGAAGCCCCTATATTTTGAAGGTCATTCTGCTGCGTGTCGAGCTTCCATTTAGTATAACTTTCGTCTCGTCAATCGTAAACTCTCTTAAAAATTTATTAACATAAATAATAATGTTTTATATAGAAACTATTATTATTAAAGTATTCATGTACAACAAACGGTTGTGTCCATAACACACCCACGCCACGTTTTGTTTTTGATTACGTGACTAAGCTTTACAATAACAATGTCCTTTATTCAATGTCAATTTATCAAACTAGGTTTAAAGAAGCCTACAAAAGCTCGTCAATTAAAAATGATTTGAAAATTTAAAATGAGACAACATGTTAATATAACGTAAATCATATCTATTTGATGCTCATGCAACTTTGCTGCCAACCAGGACAAAACGTACAACCCATCAGGCACTGGACCTCTGATATCTTCTAAGATATCCATCTTAATTAAATGCTATCAAGCGAAGATAAGATCTACATGAAACATACAATGTATGTAATATATTTAATTTGATAATGAATAGTAGTGTATTGTATAAAACAACTTGGTTAATAACACATTTTTTTTGTAACATGTAAAAGATAAAAATGGTTCCTGTGCGTTGTTGTTATGTTATTCTTTAGAGATAAATATATATGATCGTTGACTTTTTCATCGACCTTTTTAGGGTATACAATTCTGTAGTACATTAATTTTATCTATCTCGTAAAGTTTGCGATTAAAGTGAACATAAATATTATAATATAATTGTTACGACATCACATTAGAAATCTTTGAATTATTCGGCTTTTCTGTACTATTAAATGTATGTATTATACATATAGACTTTTCTCTTGAATCACTCTACCTATTGCTGAAAACTGTATTAAAATAGGATAAATAGTTTAAAAGATCTGAGGTAAAACACAGCCTAAGCGACTTCGTTTTATCACACGTGACCGATGTCAAAACCTCATCGATATTCGAATGTACTTTAGGAGTATCATTTGACTTTCATATTTCAACATCACAATTTGCGTAACAATTATATCCTGTCTTTACATCTTACTCAATGAAAAGGCTCAAATAAAAAGCGGTAATGTTGAAACATCAAGCTTGACTGACACGTGTCACAGTAACCGTGTCTCGAGGCGCCTCTATTATAATCACAATACCCACGAAATAGTATACGAGAACTTACGTATGTGTATTAGAAATTCATATTAGATCCTATTACAGCGAGGGGCTCGTGTATAGCACTAGTTTTAAGTGTAAATTGCCCTTCCCTGGGAAATATATACCCTGTCCACGTGACAGAAGAGAGTGTGGGACTCACCGGTATTGCCAGAATACCCACTAAAACCCAGCCGAACCCTCGTCATTCGTAAGTAGGGAAACCAGAGGTTGGTCAAGGCATTCCACACTGACCCTCCAGATGAAGGTGTACTATAGGGAAATACTTGCATCATCTGCTAATGAGCTACAGGAGATGGTAATTTTGATAGATGGGGTACAAGTGGAAGAGGTGAAAGAATTTGTATACTCTGAATTTAGAAAAGATGGAACATGTGAAAGTGATATTGAAAGGAAAGTGAATTCAGGGAATATGGTAAATAATGCTCTGCACGCCTTTATGAATAGCCTTATGGTGTCTCAAAGGGCCAGACTGGCTGTGCATGCAGGAGTGTTGGTGCCAACAATTATGTATGGTAGCGAAAGTTGGGTATGGCAGAAGAATCACAAAAGTAAAATAAATGCGGTAGAGATGAGAACGTTGAGTACTATGAGTGGAATGAAAAGATACAGTGTGATAAGAGAACTAAAATTGAGAAAGATGTGCCTAGATGATTTGGGCACGTAGACAGAAAGAATGAAAGTAGACTGACTAAAAGGATTTATGAGTCAAGAATAAATGAGAAATTTGGAAGGGATAAACCTAGGACATTTCAAATAAGGGCCAGGTCAAGAGTACTCTAAACCGAAGAACTTGTATGAAAGGCTTAATGAGAATAAAAGAAACGACGGAAACATGCAAGGATCGTGGCAAGTGGAGGGTTGTGGTCTCTGCCTACCCCTTGGGAATGAGGCGTGATGCTATGTGTGAATGTATATGTTCCTCTTCGATGGCATTTACCTTGTTCAGTTGCCGAGCCCCCTTCAACGAGATAGTATTTCCGCAGAAAGAAGCAACCAATCTATAGGGATGAATGCGAAAGTTAAACTTTTGGTGGCTCACTGGTGGATGAAGAGGGTTCTGCTAGATTTTAGCCTCTTTCCTCGACAAATTCCATAATCCTGAAGCATGGATCAGAGTTTATGCCTTAAGACACTTCCAAGGCCGCTCACAGAAGAGCAGTGCTCCTATTATACTTGCCAGGAAGAGGTTTGGCCATCAGCGACGTAAAAGGATGTCACTGCCTACGATTTGATGCAAGTATTATAAGATTTGCAGATGACCAGAGTCTTTGAAAAGTGCGTGTTGCCAATGATGACTTACGATTCAGAGACGTAGTAGTCGGCTATCAGCCTCATGCGGAAGCTCAGAGTCACTCAACGCACAATGGAGAGGGCTATGCTCGGAATTTCTCCCCGCTATCTAATCAGAAATGAGTAGATCCGTAGAAGAACCACAGGCACCGACATAGCCTAGTGACTAGTGGCAAGATCCAGCCATATGTTCATCATTACATCCTATGTCCATTGGAACGACGACGACGATGTATTTGCCAAAGCAACCATGCCCAGTAAGCATCAACCTCAAATTTTCTTGTTATTCTAATACTAAGACTTGACGAAATATACATACATACGTCATCCGACTGAGCTTCTTGTGTGCTCCTTCCACAGCATGATACAGAGAAACCCTTGTAACTTTAGATTTTAAACCATTCTTAATATGGTCATTGTACATTGGAAATAATATGAGAAGAAAACTTTATTTGACAATTGAAAAGCCTGAATGGAATCTAAATTAGAATTGCTTGTATTGAGCTTTAATAGACTATAAACTTTAACCGTTTACGCACCTTAAGCTCTCAAAAGAAAAAACCCAGGTTTTGAAACATTCTTCATTGGTATGCAGCTCTTTTTGGTCACTATGATGATTTATAGCATATAGTCTTTCTCGATAAATGGGCTATCTAACACTGAAATATTTTTCAAATCGAACTAATAGTTCCTGAGAAAAGCGCATTCAAGCAAACAAACTCTTCAGCATAAGAAATTTCACTTCAAAAACTAATAATTCTTCGTCTAACGTCTTATAATTTAAAACAATGACATCATCCTAAAAGCATTTATCAGTTGCTTTAATAAACAATTAATCTATGTTTACATTTAATTCTATTGAGGCAATGACCTTGTTTATTATATAAAAACACGTTCTTAGATTGCCCGGATGAAGTGGTGATAAGTCGTTGATTGATAATTCTGCGGGCGCTAGTAACTAGATTAAAAGATGTCCGTGTACGAAATGAATTCAATATAATAAAAGAATATCGACATGTTTTATAATGTAATAGCTAACTAAAAAAAAACTAAAAAGCTGTGTGAGAATTGCAGAATATATCAAATTCAGTAAGAAATGTGGTCAAAACTTAACCGGAACGAAAAGATTTCGTATTCAATTTCAATCCTTTTCAATTTGATTTGATTTCTGAACAATAGGTCAAACAACAAACGTTTTACATTCAAAACCAAAATTTCTGAACGAATTTTTAGTTTTATTTGATTTCTAAATGACAGAACGAACATCAAACGTTTGACAGATGGAAGTGGTTTCTAAGGGACAGCGAAATAGTTGTTTTTACTATATTCCAAGAATTTTTTTCATATTTACTCATCTTTTAAACCTTCCCTGGACTTCCACAGATAATTCAAAACCAAAATTAACCAAATCAGTCCAGCAGCTCTCGAATTATAGCGAGACAAACGAACAGCGATTGATTTTTATACACAGTGTTAGGAGACTGCTCCCGAAAACGAAGACAAACGGTAGACACACAAAAAAATCGATCCTAATTTAAAAAAACATATTTTAAAACGTTTTATTAGCATTCTTTACACTCCATCTTGTTAGTACAGATAAATGAAGAGAAAAAAAAAACACATTCAGTTGATGCTCGGGTCAAGGACTGCACGCGGCCGCTGCTGGTGTGCGTGTAAAAGAAACTACTAAATTGAGTGAAAGTGCGTTGACTCGTGCGTTGACTCGTGCGTTCAAGGGCGCGGCGCGTGTAGTTGGGGGTCCTTGTTATACTTATTTTGGAAGACATGGGGGTAGGGGAGTCTAGATGATGATTACTTCATCGGTAGTTATTTAAAAAATTTAAAATAAGTTTGTTATGTTCGTAAGATTATAATATTTTTATCCCTTTCTCTATGTTGAATACTATATTAGTGAAGTCTAATCTCTATCCTGAATCTATTTTCTTATTTTTAAAATTAAAATAACAGCATGTCGGAGTGCAATAGTGTGTGGATCGCTGGCGCCATCTGTCTATCGCCGTAGGGCAGAGTCAAAGGGTGACAATCCGGCGCACGTCTCTCCAGTTTTCGGGTGACGGCCCGGCGGTGCGGTCGACTTTTGAAACTGTCGCGTTCCTAGCTATTATTGTTAATGAGTTTCTGTAAATTGATATCGGAAACATAACAGGCGTAAATAATTGTAATTAATTTGCTTACGTAATATTTGAACGACCTTAATGATGGTATTAGTACTAGCGTCTGTCTTCCTTTTCGGGAGCGGTCTCCTAACATCTTGTATGCATAGATTTAAAAAGAAAAAAACACGTACTGTGATACGCGTATATATATCTCAATGAAATGGATGCAGTCAGTCAATTAGCGATGTTCAAACGACATAATTACACCATGCAATTGTTAGAATGACTGATGGTTATTTAATGAGGCGGTGTTTACAAACACATCAGTAACAAGATTGCGGTATAACTGCATTCGAGGCATAGCTGTCTTCGCTGGACTTATCTATGGTTCCTATGGAAATAAACTTGTTTTGAAATTTCGTAACTGGTTTTGTATTTGTCAATTACTTACTGGATCTTTGGTCTAAACGCCCTCTTCTATCAGTGAGAGAGGCTATGTTTCCAGACGATGTTTTCCTTCACCGAAAACCGTATGGATAAGGAAGAACCATTCAAGCGCGTAGGTTTTTAAAGTAAAGAGAAACTTAGTTGGACCTACCCAGATGAGAACCCATACGTATTATTAGTAGACCTGATGTCCCAGAGAGAGAGGGTTTTAAGAGCTTAGACCTAACAATTTTCTTTACTTTGCACATTTTTGGTAAAAGAAGACATCGTTAGTAAACCTGCTTAACCTGAAGCAGCTTGGTAACCATTCAACTATGAGTGAAGAGGCCTGTGTCCAGCCGTGGGACGTTAATGAGCTACTTCATATTGTACCTTTTACTGTTGCTTCAAAAGACATGATGGCCTAGTGGTGAGACCATCATTGTGTTGTTTGGTGAATAAAGACATAGTGAGTAAACCTGTATATAACCTGGAAGCAAACCTGGAGTATGTGTAGCCTTCTAACCCACAGTGGAGCAGCTTGGTAGGGTAAAACTGTAAAAACCTTCTCTCGACGACGACGAGTTTAATACTATTTATTGAAATAGTTTTATACAATCTGGTTGCAATATAAAAAACAGCAAGTAGTAATCTATCTAAACGGCTTATGTAACGTCAAAATCGAGCCAGCAAAGTCGAAATAGAGTGATAGGATCTTGCTGTCTTAGGCTTACTCAATGTAATCCAAAGTGAAAAACCATATCGAAAGGGATTTAAAAGACAGTGACGTCACCTATGACGTCACACAACAATTGCACGATTGTGTAAGAGACGTACAATAAATTCTTGGGTAGCACATTATATGGCTCAAGTGAAAAGCTTTTTACTTTAAAAATTACAACATTCTCTATTAATTTCTTTGATGGCATCGTTAATTTTGAAAGACAGCACAAAACCTTTTTCATATCATACGAGATCAGAATTTTCATAAATTAAAATCACAATGACACTGCAGATATACGTCATTTTTGACAGCTGATGTAACGTTGCAAGTATTATTTTCATTAATAAAGGTCATCTTTAACTTGTCGGGAAATTCTCACGGATATCGGCAACACTGAAAGATGCCGGGCATTGTGGGTTATGCTGGACTTTTACCAGCTAAAACCCGATGGTATTATATATTCCTGCCTACGTTCTTGGACGAAAGAACGTCATCCTGCCATTCGCGTGGCACGCCACTTGTCCTCCCTCGGAATCCCTCTAAACGGGTAATAGGGAGGGACCCCCCCTAGGGAGGGCGACTCATCCTCATCATCATTTTAACTTAACACTGGGATATACAAGTTTGTTTTTATTTCTTGTATAAAAGTGTACTATATTCGAAAAATGGCGTTTACATAGCCGAGCGTAACGACTTACTGTCATTCAATACTCAAATATAAAGTGGACAGCGCATCTAAAATGTTTACACTTTAATAAAGTGTCAAATTCACAAGAAAGTTATATTACTTTTCCTTTGTTTTAATTTATTTTTTTGTAGTGAAACTTCTTTAGTCGCATGAGGGTAAAATTACGGATAAAATTAGTTATGGATGAAACGCGTGATTAACGTGACGAAGATGTGCAGCGTTTTTATGTTTTTCGTTTGAAGGTTTTAGTATTTAGTTAAGTAATATGTGGCATTTTAATTTGCCACTCGTCACATATAAAGAAAAATATTTGATAAGTTCTTAAATTCAATTAATAATTTCTAATATTCACAAAAAACACGTGACAGTCATTTGAGATTTCAATAAATTATTTGTATTAATTTTCGACATTTTTAATATTTTAATGACAATTAAATTCATTAAATTCCTAACTTATCTACCTTTTCCCTCCTTCTAAGTCTCGGTAAAAGTTAAATATTTGTATAAATATAAACAAGACTTAAAAATTAGTTTGCCAGAGAAGTTTTACTTCTGACATGTGTACTTTGTACGCACGCACTTTTATTTTCATATTGGTTTGTCACGTGGTTACGTCTACGCTTAACTCAATTTATGTATTACTGGTCTATGAATTTTATCGTACATATTTTCTTAGCTTTCAAAATACATAAATTTTTGGATTTGGATCCTTTTAAAATAAATATTTTGTATTCAGCGATGGTAAAATATTTATGTAACGAAATGTTGTCCAATATCTCAACCAACTTATAACCAAATCTCTTGTAAATTACACCACACATCAACAAACATAAACAAGCGACCAAAAGGCGCCAAAGTTGACGCCATCATTGTTTAACTTTGTAGGACTAGTTATTATAAATTGACCTCGTCATTGGAAGGTAATGACTCGGGGACCAGTCATTGTGTATGAGGTAACCTTGGCATCTCATTGCCTATTGACCTATATAAGGAACAGACTCATTTGAATTGATTTATAGGGATTTTACCATGTTAAAAAGGCAATTGAAACAAGCAATCGTCTTTAACTAATCGCTCTATCTGTATTGTCATCGTATACGTGTTTCACTAACACAACATGTGACAGCGGTGTGAAATAAAGTTTTTCGAGTTCCTAGTGCAATTCTCGTTGTTCAAAAGTATTAAAACTTTTGTAATTTACTTTGTTATATATCTAATACTACAATGGAACAGGCAAGACCACCGCCAGAACTTTGTATGGGTGGCAGCCCCGTCAGCCGGGCTGACGCATGGAAACGGTGGAAAACGCAATTTCAATTGTTTCTAAAGGCTTCAGGTGTGCATAAAGAGGATACAGATGTGCAAGCTAGCTTATTAATTAATTTGATTGGGCCTGAAGGATTTCACGTTTACCAAAAGGTTGGAATAATATCCCCCTCCAATTAAACAAACGAAATCAAAAATTACCTTCAAAAGACGATTGAAACGATTTCTTCTTGAAAAACAAAAAGAAGTCCAACATCACGTGTCGGAGCTTTCTTTTCTATAAGCCATATATTCTAGTGTTAATGTATATATATCAAATATATCTATGTATGTGGCAATATATAATATAGTCTTTAGTTTTTATCAAGTCCTGTAGCTTTAGATAGTATATAAGGATAGATTAAGTTGTATCGGGCTGCGTTCGTGATGGCACCTGGGCAAGGGATCCAGCTGAAAATCAGCGCTACATGGTCTTCAGACTGTGTAGCATAAATGCTGAGCTGGGTCCACTTTCTAGGTTATGCCACACATCGCAGGGTATTATAAATAAAGATATTTTCTTTCTTCTTTCAAACATTCAAAGGTGACAAAGAACGCGATGACGTCGCCATATTTTTCAAAAAGTTTGACAATTTTTTTGGAGTGAAGCCGAATATCACATAAGCCCGGTATAATTTTTTCGTCAGAAATCAAAACGAAGGAGAATCAATAAAACTTTTAAGCAAAACCTGTGCATTTTCATCTTTGGAGGAAGAGTTGATCAGGGATCGAATCGTTTGCGGTTTAAAGAAATGCGAGAGTCCACGCAAGTCGCTGATCCCCCTTCTCACACGGGTACCAGTTCAGTTGATAGACCTGTCATGCAAAAACTGAAAGGGGCACTTATCATTCATATAATGATAAGCTATTCTATGAACCCCCTATCCTACGAGAGAGAAAACAAAACCATTAAGAGTGATTATTTTTTTTTCTTTTTCCCATACTTGTACACTGTTGTTTTTAATTAAAGGTGTAATATATACATAAATATAACTGTGTATACTTGTTACTATATTTTACTAAGTTTATTTTATGGGGGAGATGTTATAATAAAGTCAGTTGTCATCGCATACGTGTTTCATTAACACAACAGTGTTGAATTATATATTATATCCAGGGAAGTTTAAAAATATGAGTCAATACGAAAAAAATGCTTGGATTATAGTAAAAACAACAATTCCGCTTTCCATTAGAAACTATTCCTACCTGTCAAATATTTGAAGTTTGTCCCGTCGTTTAGAAATCAAATAAGCTACAATTGTGGTCAGAAATCAAATTAAATTTAAAAATGAAGTTCTTTATAATTATTTTGGTTTTGAATGTCAGACGTTTGTTGTTCTTCGCATCGTTCATAAATCAAATTGAAAAAGATACGTTTGTTTTTGACATTTGACATTGACAATCTTGTCCCGCCGTTTACAATTAAATAAAATTTAAAAATTGAAGCTTTTTTTTCATTCTTTTAGGTTTTTAATGTTCCTCCCATAGTTCAATTAATTTTAATAGAATACCTTACGTTTTCATTTGTTTTTGACATTTGACATTGACAACTAACAATTTCTGATCGCAACTTTTAAAGTCTTTAAAGAGCGATGTTTATTCTATAGCTCCCTTACTGTGAAAGTGCTTATGACATTTGTCCCAACTATTTTAGTAATAAATAAATAAACAAAGTGATGTTTGAAGAGTTTTAATTGTGATTTTTCTCCTGTCGTTTCTGATATAAAGAAGAATATCCATGTTCTGCACCACCCAGTCATCGTTGAGAACTCAGCACTCGAAATTGTAGACGAATATACATACCTGGGACACATTGTCCAGCTAGGTAGGTCCAATTTCGAGAAACAGGTCAACCGCCGAATCCAACTTGGTTGGGCAGCGTTCGGGAAGTTCCGGAAGACTTTTTCGTCCAATATCCTTCAGTGCCTGAAGACCAAAGTCTTCGAACAGTGCGTGTTGCCAGTGATGACCTACGGTTCTGAGACGTGGTCGCTGACTATGGGCCTCATGCGGAAGCTCAGAGTCACTCAGCGTGCGATGGAGAGGGCTATGCTCGGAGTTTCTCTACGCGATCAAATCAGAAATGAGGAGATCCGTAGCAGAACCAAAGTCACCGACATAGCTCTACGAATCGCGAACCTGAAGTGGCAATGGGCGGGGCACATAGTCCGACGAACCGATGGACGTTGGGGTCGGAAAGTGCTGGAATGGCGACCCCGCACTGGACGACGCAGTGTAGGAAGACCCCCCACAAGGTGGACCGACGATATAAGGAGGATCGCCGGTAGCCGCTGGAGCCAGGCGGCACAAGATCGGGTCTTGTGGGCATCATTTCGTGAGACCTATGTCCAGCAGTGGACGTCCATCGGTTGAAGCGACGACGACGACGACGGCTGTAAAGCTTTCATGCGTTAGTCAATAATGTGACATTTCCATACGAAATTTTCTTTTATTAGTTCTTTTTACGACAGTTTCTCGATATTTCCTTATGCGAGCAGGAAATTCTATATTCCTAATTGTAATATCTATTTTATAGCTGCACAAATATAGTCTTCCTTTTTATTATTGTTATAATTTTTCTTTTAATTAACTTTTTCTATTTTTATGATGGTTTTTTAATTTTGCCATTTACCTGTTATTTGCTTAATTTTCATTTTATTGTTAATTAAGTCTTATTTTAATTTTTTTTTGTTCATTCTTCATGTTGAATTTGTAAATATTTCGTTAAGACTGGATTTTGTGTTTTAATGTTATTATGTATAAATGTTAATTCACTTTTTATTTCTTAATTTTTTATTATAGTTAGCTGTTTATTTTAATTTAAATATTCTGTGGCGTCACCAGGGGTCTCAGCTGAAAATCAGCGTCGTGTGTTCCAAAACACACGACAACAGCTGAGCTGTAAACCCTTTCCAGGTGGTGTTACAGGCAGTAATTCTGCGAAGTTATATTAAGTAAGAATACTGTATGTAATACCACTTTTGAGTAAAATATGAAACTACAATACCAATTTACTTTTCTCATATCATGCGAAACGAACTTTTATTTTTTCACGAAACGAAATAATCTATCTACATAATTTACGACAAAAACGTTTAGAGAAGTGATATAATGACAACGTGTTAAATGTTTTTCATCGCTTTATTCACTGTCGGAAAAAAAATCAGCTAGTCGTTCTAGTTGGCAAGAAACTGTTAACCCTGACGATAAATTGTACAAACATAAATCGCTATTTTCCACACACGAAATTTATTGTTAAAACACGCCCCTACTATTAGAAAATCTCCACGGGCCTAAACTATTTTCATAGCATTTTTATATTACAAAAATACATACATAGCATCACGTCTCATTCCACTTGCCACGATCCTTGCATATCTCCTTCTCTTCTTCCATTCTCATTAAACCTTTCATACAAGTTCTTCAGTTTAAAATACTCTTGACCTGGGCCTTATTTAGAATGTCCTGTATTTAGTCCAGGAACGTTCGCCTTGGTCTTCCCCTTCCAACTCTCGCATTCACTCTTGACTCATAAATCCTTTTAGTCAGTCTACTTTCATTCATTCTCTCTACGTGCCCAAGCCATCTAAGCAAACCTTTCTCAATTTTAGTCACTACATCTTCTTTTATACCACAACGTTCTCTTATCTCACTATTTCTTACTCTGTCACTCAGTTTCAATTCACTCATACTTCTCAACGCTCTCATCTCTACCGCATTTATTTCACTTTTGTGCTTCTTCTGCTATACCCTCCCCATTCCTCCTTGCACAAATACTTGCTATATATCAATTAGGAGACAAATTCGAAAAATCATCAATTATCACAGCATCGTCGCAATATAAACTGTATAAGGCGTGGAGGCTTGAAATTTGGTAGGAATATTCCTATTGCCGAGTAGAGGACGTTTCTTATTTGTAAAACAATTTGCCTACATTAATAAAATTGTTATCCAAAAAAACACGTAGACGAAGTCACAGGCCCAGGTAGTATCTTATATCAGTCTCGCTCCGGCTTTTGTCACGAGCGGACTGTTGCGGCGCGCGTCTCCTGCATTGTAGACGCAAGGCCGTTCTTTGTTCGGAATTTCATATGTTGTTGCAATTTTATCGGGTGGGTTTTGTTTCTTGGTTGAAATAGTTATTCGTTTTATCTATTGATTTGTTTGTTGGAATTGTCTGTTTCTTTGTCTGTTGCTTGTTATTAATAGTTTCCTTGTTGGTCTTCGTTGTTGTTCGTATTGTTAATTGTTAATTTATATCGTTGTTGTTTGTTCCGTCCGGCGTTGTATTGTATGACAATTTTACAATTTTCTGTGGGTTATTTAATGTGTAGGCCCCGTCATGGACGGTGGCAAGCGATTAAGGGGGGATGTTGCCTCCCGTAAAAGGGGGGTGAATATTATAATGGATCCGCTAGAGGAGACTGAGTCGGGGGAAGTGAATCCCATTTCTGACTCCGATACGTCGGTTCCTTCTAGTAGGGCTAGTTCAGTGTGCAGGGGAGAGAAAGTGGTTCGGAGAAGGAGGGGTACGGGGATTGCTCAAGCAAGGGCTGAGCAACGTAAACGGAGGGAGGAAGCTGAGGAGGCAGTTTTTAATCGCTTTCTCAGCGAAAGGGTGAACCGCTCTCGCATGGATGTTTGTGAGGACTTAGAGTGTCTGTCTACGCCAGAAGACACGCAAGCAGGGAGAATAAGCCCTCGGCATCTTAATAATGAGGAGCTGAGAGCTTTAGCTGGAAAACATATTGCCAGTATTGTTTTGGAGACTCAAAAGCCGGGTAACCTTAGGGGCACGTCTTCAAATATCATCAAGGAGTCGGCCACAGCTTTACAAGAGGTGGTGGATGCCTTAGCCTCTAGAACTGAGGCGGATGAGTCAGTTCGATTAAGAGCCGACAATGGGAGGCTTCGTCGAGAAGTTGAGAATTTAAAGGCAGAAGTGAAAGCTCACCGCCGAGAATTCTCTGAGGCACGGGCTTCATTGCGAAGCGGTGAAGGGGCAGCAACTGAATCTCCGCTAAATAAGGAGTTTGTGGAAAATCTTAAAGCTTCCATAGCATCGTTAGTTGGGGAAATGGTGGATGCAAAGCTAGCGGGTGTCGAAGACAGGCTTTTACCCGCGAAGGTTCTTCGTCCACCATTGGCGGGAGATAAACGAGGGGAGATGCCACCGCCCCCAACGCCTGTAGCTGGGATGCACCATCTGCGCCGTAAGAGAATGTCCGCAGCGGCACGGGAAGCGGAATCTGCGCGAAAGGCGATACCAGATGAGCCGTCGGCGCCACAGGGAGTATCTGTTGTAAATATTGAATCAGCAGCTCCGGTAACAGACCCCAGTCCTGCTCAAAGAAACTGGGTTACTGTCGTGAGGAAAGAAAAGAAGAAGGTAGCTTCGGGTCCCTCTACTCCTCATGCTACGGTCTCTCTGAACACAAGAACTGAGAGTGTGCCAAGGGCGAGTTCTCAGTCGTTTTCCACTAAGCCTAAGTTAGTGGAACCCAAAACGTCGGCTGTAATTATAACGCTGCAACCTGAAGCAGCGTTGAAGGGAATTACATATGCTCAAGTTTTAGA